>RJWM01010660.1:0-62699 GCA_004363535.1 Dasyprocta punctata
GCTGTGGTCTTTTCTATCTCTCTCTAGAATGTCCTTCAGTATTCTTTGTAGAGTTGGTTTGGTAGTCATGAATTCCTTCAGTTGTTCTTTGTCATAGAAGTATCTTGCTTCTCCATTGATTTTGAAAGATAGTTTTGTAGGGCACCTCAATCTGGGTTGGAAGTTGTTTTCTTTCAGGACTTGAAATACCTCTTTCCAAGCTCTTCTTGACTTGATGGTTTGTGTTGAAAAGTCTCTAGTGATTCTGATGGGTTTTCCTTTATAGGTGATCTTTTTCTTTTCCCTAACAGCTTTTAATATTCCGTTCTTGTGTTGAATTTCTAGGATCTTGATTAGCATATGTCTGGGTGTAGATTTATTTTGGTTCTGGCTAGCTGGGGTTCTATATGCTTCACTTATGTGAATGCCACTTCTTTTTTCCCCATGCTTGGGAAGTTTTCTGAGATTATTTCATAAATAGACTTTTAACGTCATTTGTGTTGATCCCTGCTTTTTCACTCACACCTATTAATCTTAAGTTATGTTTCTTTGGGTTGTCTTGCAGCCATTTAATTGTTGCTTCTAGGTTCCTTGTTATTTTTAAGAGATCTTTTCTTTCACGATTACAAGCTGCAAATCTGTCTTCAAGATTTGAAAGTCTATCTTCAGTTTCTTTCACGTGGTTTTGCCAGCTTTCAATGGAGTTTTTAATTTCCTGAATATCTCTTTGAATCTGTTTCATGTATTCTAAATCTTTTTTGTATTGTTCATTCAAGGTTTCGCTCATTTTCCTATGCTCCTCCATTTTTTATCTATGTCTTCTTTAGAGATGTCTAGCAATTCTTGTATTATGTTTTTCATTTCTTCTTTTACCTGAGTTAGCATTTCTGTTCTAATTTATTTTGTAGTCTCATGAAGTTGTTTCTTTACTTCAGTTGCCATCACTTCAGAAACTTCAGGTGTGTCAATCTCAATCTCTTCCATGTTTGCATCTCTTGGACTTGCTCTGCTTGGATTGGAGGGCAGAGACTGTCTTTTGTTTCTTTGTCTTGACATATTCCTGGATTCTTCTGGCCAATGGGTCCTGGGGTCCCAGGCACTTCCTACATCAGCTTCAGTTTCTCTGAAGCCAGACTGTTTGGTTCTTCTAGCCAGTGCTGGCTATGGAAATCTGATGATGGCCATTGGGTGCACTGGCGCAGAGTTGTTTGCTGCTTTTCCCAGGCTGTGTTGGCTCCCTGGTGGAGTGTGCACAGGGGTGGGGCTGGCCACTGCCTGCAGACCTGGGCTGGTCACGAGCAGGGATCCTCATTACTGTCCCTGGAGTGTGCATGAGTGCTGGGCTGGCTGCCTCAAGATTGAGCTGGCTACCCCCAGGGAACCTCCGAGATGGCCACTAGAATATGCATGGTGTGGGGCTCAGTCCGAGCAATTTCCACAGTTTTGTGCCCAGCTAGGATCTGCTGGAGGAAGCCAGGAGCTGTTCTGGTTCCAGGCTTATCCAGCTCGACTCCAAAATGGTTTCTGGCCGATTGCTCTCTCCCATGGTAGGACGGAATCCTCCACACTCACCGACAGCCAGTTCAGTCTTCCAGGTCTGCTGTTCCCATTCACTGCTGCTCCCCTCCAATGCTGTCTCTCTCTGTAGAGGCCTCCAGGATTGCTGACAGCCATGTCACTTAGATTATGTGTCCTCAGGTTCCAACAGCTCCTCTCACATAGTGAGTTCAACTCCAAGTGAATGTGCTGCCAGCTACCACCTTCTTCTTCTTTTTACTCTTTCTGTGGGCTTTGATTCTGATTTTAGATTCTTCCTGGGTCCTGGGGACTCACTTCCTTACTTCTTATCTTCCCCATGATGTTATATTCCAGCATCTAGACTGTATATCTCAGAGAGGCTGTTTACTCTGCTGCTTACTGTTCTGCCATTTCCTGGAAGCCTAGTTGGAGTTTTTCTATTTTTTATTTTTTGTAAATACTTATTTGTATGAAATTTCCCATTATGGTCTGCTGTAGTTCAGGTTTTTAATATTTAAAGTTTTCATTTTCATTTATTTTAATGCATTTTTAATTTACCCTTTGAATTGCTCATTGATTCATCAGTTGTTCAAGAGCATGTGTTTTCATGCACATATATTTATACAATTTCTAAAGTTTCTCTTGCTGACTTTAGCTTTATTTCATTGTGGTAAAATGTAGAAGACATGGGCACCTGTCCTTGAGTGCAGATCAGTTGCTTTAGCATTAATTAAATCACGACTTTTTTCCATATACTGATATGTACATTGCAGGCTATGTCATTTCCTTCTATCTTCAATTGGCTCTGAGCAATGCAAATAAGACTAGCCAAGGTACTGATATGTCATCCTTAAGACCAGCCAACAATTTCCTGTTTCCCTGCATCATGTTGCCTGTAAAATGGTTGAACACAGTGGGATGGCAGAGCCAGATTGCTCCAGGAATGTCAGCTGGGTATGAGCCTCAAAATAAGAGGCTATGAGTTTCCAGGGTACAAAATTTTGCATATCAAAAACTGTAGCAACAGCTTCCTAAATTCATTCAAATGCTATCCCAACTGAGTTATGCAGTTGGTCTTTCTGTATATCTTTCTCCCTGCATATTGCAGAAGTGCTTGCTCTCCACCCAGCTAGCTCAGCTTACCTTGCTCACATAATTCCCACCATCCTAAGTATCACTCATCCTTGAACTACTCCCTTCTTCACAAGATAATAAATTCTGGGAGAGGCCTTGGATCAAGGCCTTTTCCATATATCCTTACTTGGATCAGACTTAGGACCCCTTGGCTGCCCATAACTTTGAATATGTCTTAGTGTCTTTACTCTTACCATGGGTTGCATTGGAAATGGTAGATTGGAATCAACTTGCTGGATTTCTACTAACATTTCTAATGGATTACAAATATAACTTTCTGGATTGTGAAGTGGACCAGAAAAGGAATTATAATATTTGGATTACAATATACAATATTTAGATTACAATAGTCAAAGAAGTTATATACTCTAATATCATTTTTTTAATTAGTTGAGACTAATAGATGGTATACAGGATCAATGTCAAGCACAAGGCTCAGGAAAGATTTCTAGTTTCCTAAATGTTTCATAGTTTTATATTTTATATTTCATGTATGATTTATTTGGGAATACTTATTGAAGAAGATGTGAAATGCAAGGGTAAAATTTTTTGTTTTTTATAAATGGATATTCAGCTTTTCCACCACTGTTTGTTGAAAGGACTGTACCTTTTCTACTGAACTCTTTTACACCTTTATCAAAAGCTCATAGGTTCCACATTTCTGTATATATATTTATTAATTCTGTATTCTGTTCCATTGATTTATATGCTTTCTTTCACCAACACTTTACTGTGTGTATTACAAGTCTGAATTTTTAAATTTTGTTCTTTCTCAAAATTATTTAGTCTACGATAGCTTCCCTATCTTGTATACAAGTTTTCTAATCAATTTCCTTTATCTCTGGCTATTTCCCTTATTCTTGTCTAAAGTTAATATCATTGCGTTCTTTGTTTGATGTTTACATGATATATCTTTTCTCATCCTTTTACTTTTTTATCTTCATTTTGATATTGAATCATTCCCTGAATTTTTCGTTTTTACCTGTGTTTTTCAGTTGTAAAATATCCAAAAGTTTCTTATAAAATAGTTTTTATTTATTTGCTAAGAAGCTCTTTTTTCAGTTCCTAAGTATTTTACTCTTTTCCTGATTTCTATGGTTTTAAGTGAAAATTACATATGATTTCATTTTCTCTCCTTTATTTGCATAACTCTATACTTCCTTATTTATATTTTAAAAAGTGACTTCCATAGAGATTACAGTAAAGATGAACAATTAAATACAAGTTTAATTTCAATAACACTATACAGTCTCAGAGGTAATGGTACTTATGTAACAAAATAATTCTTATTCTCCTCTGCAAAATGCTTGTATTATTGCTGTCATTCATTTAACTTATACATAAATGTATAACTACATACAACTGAATTGATTGTTACTATTATTGTTTTGGGCAAATTGTTATTTATCAGATCAATCAATATCAGAACAAGAGAAATAGAAGTTTTAATTTGACTTTTCCTTTTTATTTTGCAGTCTTTATATAGATTTGAGTCTCTGATCCTTACCATTTTCCTTCTCTTTGAAGAATTTCTTAAACATTTCTTGGAAAGCAGATCCAGCAAAAATTCCTTCCATTTTTGTTTGTCTAAGAAACTCTTCATTTCTTCTTTACTTTTGAAGGATAGTTTCACCGAGTACAGAATTTTCAGTTGTTGGGGCTTTACACTTTATTATTATTTTTAGCATTATCTTCATAAGACATTTGACAGCCATTATGCATGTCATTTTTAATGTTTTATTTTTTGATTGATGTATTTATTAATTGCACATATTGATGAAGTTCAATGTGATATTTCAACACATGCAAAAAACACACTAGTCAATCTAGTCTCACTTTATCAACCCATCTCTCCACCTTTTCCAACCTCCAGTGAATACTGTTCTACATTCTCTTAATACTTCAAATATTTTACTCTGCTCTGCTGTTGTTTGTGTGATTTCTAAGAAGTCAGATATAACTCTATCTTTTTGCTCTGTAGGTAGGGCTTCTCTCTCTGTTTTTTTGTTTTTTTTTTAAAGATAGTAAAATCCAACAAAACATAACAGAACAAAGTCAATCAAGACAAAGCAGTAGAACTGGTACAGAACTTCTAAGAAAGATACTATGAAAACAATAGCTACTATAGTATATCTTGTTATTTTCAGAACAGTTGACCGTTCCAACAGGTATAGTAAAATCAAACCAAACCAAACCAAACCAAACCAAAACCAAAACAAAACAAAACAAAAAAACCACAATAAAACCAATAAAAACAGAATATAAAATAAGGCCAAAAGAAAAAAAGAACAACAAAATTTAATCAGACTATAGCAAAACAATGAGAATAATATTGGGCCTCGAAGACAAGACAGAAGAGAATCCCCCATTTTTGCTACACTGCGCACTGTCATCTTCCAAAGAGATGCCCAGACTGCCAGCCCCAGGCCTGCTAAAGGAACAAAACAATACTAGCATTTTGATCATAATTGTCTTAAATTCTCAGTGTGATAGCTGACCTATGTACGTTAGTTGCTATCAATGTAGCCAGACCTCCAAATGAGCAGGTTGCTTTACCGGGCAGTGCAGGGGCAGAGCTTTGTCCTTGATTCTTAACCCGTGTGCCTGTAGACATATGGGGGGGCGCATGTTTCTCTTTCTGGGGTCCACACCGGTTGCGCAGGCCCCTGGAAGGCAGTCTTACTTGTCTTCTGGTTGGAGGCACTCAGGCCTGGCTGGGTGGGCTCCCAAGAAGCCCATTTCTTTCTCTTCCTGGGGTCCACGCCAGTCACACAGGCCCCTGGAAGTCAGTCTTACTTGTCTTCTGTTTGGATGTGCTCCTCTCTCTGCTTTTTGTTTTCAGGATTTTTCTTTATCTTTGATCACCCTTAATCCAAAAATGATATACCTATATGGAAGTTTGGGGCTTTTTTATTTTGTCATTGTTCTCTGGGATTCCTGGTTTGACATCAATTTGGGGAAAATTCTCTGTCATTACTTTTCCAAATATTTCTTTTTTTTTACTTTTTCTTTTCCTTCTGGAATTCCTACTATATGTGTTAGACCTTTGGAAGCTGTCTCATGGTTGTTGAATATTTTATTCTATTTATTTTTTCAGTCTTTTCACTGTTTTCAGTTTCAATGGATTCTATTGTGACATCCTCAAGCTCAGAGATTCTTTTATCAGTTGTGCCCTATCTACCAACAAGCCGGTCACAGAGAGTTCTCATTTCTGTTACTGTGCTTTTGATTTCTAACATTCCTTTTTTGGTTCTTTCTTAGAATTCCTGTCTCTCTACTTGCATTGCCATTTATTTAGTACTGTGCAATTTATACAGTATAGCCCTTAACATTTTGATCATAATTGTCTTAAATTCTCAGTGTGATAATTTCATCATCCCCTCTGTCCCTGAGTTGGCTCTAATGTTTGCCTTGTTTCTTCAGACTGTTTTTTTTGCCTTTTAATAGGTTTTATAACTTTTTATTCAGCTGGACATAATGATACAGGATCCTGTGGAGGTTTGCATTCATGAGTTTCTGTTCCACAAACTTGTAATTTTTGTCTTTTATCTTTTAATCTCTAATTTTGGGGCTCACTATGTGCCTTGTTACCCTACCTCTCTGATGACTAGAAAAAGAGTTATTTTCTTCAGTTTGTTCAGATTTTTATGTGTTGCTAGAATGAAGTGGTGATTCTACCTTCTTAAATGCTACCATGGAAATATGATGCCTCTCACATTTATTTCATGATGCATGAATATAACAGTTGCTTAAAAGTCTTTACTTTGTAATTCCAACATTTGGGGAAACTGAGTTGGCTCATATTGAATATGCTTTCCCTGAAAAATTGTTATAGTTTTTGTATGTTGAGTAACTTTGGATTGTGTACTGAAATTTTAGAATATTTTGTTATGAGACTCTATATCATGCCAAGACTGCATGGGTATTTTATTTTCAAATAGGTAATCAACCAGGTTAGGGTCAGATTGCAAATCCCAATCCATCTCGTATGAACATTGATTCTGATGTTGGCTTAATTTTCAGAGTCTTTCCAAAGCTATTCTAGTCCACCCATCATATATCTGCATCACCCTGGGACCAACACAGTGTTATTCATTGTACTACAGTTTTGATCTGTTCTAAGTATGTAGAATTGTGAGTGAGCCCAGGAAAGTTACTGGGTGATACTTTAATCAGCTCCCTACTCCTCTCATAATTATTTGTTCTACACATTATGGCTTCCAGGGTCCCCTTTTTCTCTTCCACAAAGTTAGGGATATAGGTCAGTGATGGAGCACATGCTTAGTATGCACAAAGTTCTTGGTTCAACAACCAGCACCGAAAAATAAAAGGCAATTGTTTTGGAAGCAAGAGATTGAGGGTAGGTGAGGGAGAGGGAGACAACCAGGATGAAAGGAGCAGAAAGAGGAAGATGGTGTAATTCCTGCAAACAAGAAGGAGTATCTTTGTTCTCTAATCTTAAAACTACTCAGCTATATTACCTTATTGATCTTTGCAGTGTCAATAAAGATGTGTTAGGAATTCTGTGTTGCTGTTGGAGAAAAGCTACCTAGAAAGATAGAGTTTTGAAAATGAGTTTGGCATAAAGACCAAATGAAATATATTGAATTTACAGCTCCTACTATGACAGTACTTGGATATTGTTTCAATTCAGTTTGATAAAAAGTATTAAACATATTTTATAGTAACATTTGGGAAAATACAAAGCTAAATGAATTCTGCCTCTAAGGATACCATAATCTAAGTAAGGGATAGACATTTGCAGTTTATCACAAATCAGTTATGCTTTGAAGTCAGGAGATATAGAATATTCTAGAACACAAATGAAAATAACATTCATTTGAGCTGAATTATAAGAAAATCAGGAAATATCACACAATATTTGGCACAATAGAAGTACTGCTTGCCCATAGACGTGACTGAGGAGTTGAATTTTTGACAGATGAAGATGTACAAGAGTATCGGACTCGCCCAAGAATGTGGAGTTGTTAAGAAGCATGCTATATTTCTTGGATGAGAGTGAAATCTTGTGTTACAGAAGCGTGGATTCTGTGGAAGGAGGTGAGTTTAACTTTGTTCTTTATTTCTTCTCTAAATTGGAGCACTGTGCTTCTTCTTGTTCTCCAGGATATTTTCTTTGAAAAGCTTTATTAACTATGTGCTTCATAGTACTTGTTTCTATATTTTTTTGTTCAATAATTCATTCATGCAGCAAGTATTTAATAAGCAATTGTCATAGGCCAGTCATAACGCTATCTCATATGCTTAGCCTATGGACACAGGGCTGAAGAAGATGAGTGTGGTGTCCCCTGGAGTTTATAGTTTATTCGAAAAGGCAGAAACAAAGTAAATATGTGTGACAAAAATTAATTGAAATTGTCCTGTGTGCAACTAAAAGTAATGGATGCTGTTAATTCATTAAGCCAGTATTTGCTGGTCACCAGTAAGTATAATAAGCGCTGGAAGTGTATCAGTGAACAAAATAAACAAAAGGCTCTGCCTAATAGGAGCAGAAGCCAGAGAGATCAGACCAAACATAAGGGTAAGGAAAGTATGAAACATAAACTTTTATTGAATTTTGTGTTATCTCCCCACCACTTAGCTTAGTACCTGGTACATGGAGTACATTTGTCCAAATGAGTAACAAGAAGAATAATGATACTATTACTACAACTCTTACCACTTTTTGTTAATATTATTGCAAACTTATTGTGGCACAGCTTATTAATATACTTTAATTTCTTATAATAACCTTTCAACATAGGTGCAGTTATTTTAAAAATTTCATTTCCTAATGCAGAAATTAAATCTTTGAGATGCAAGAGGTTTTCCTAAGATTTCAAAGTAGTAACTGGAAAGAACAGAATGTGAGCCCAAATTTATGTTTCTCAAAATCTATATAAATCTTAACCTCTAGGAATATATTGCCATTTTTCTGTTTTGTATGAAGTCCACATTTGCCATCGTGTGTGTTTGGTGTGTGTGTGTGTGTGTGTGTGTAGAGGATACTGCTCTTCGATGAACTAAGAAACAAATGGGGGAGTTGAGAAATCAGAGATGTATGAGAATCTGTCAAGAGAATGAACTACAATCAATCACTCAACTTCTTTAAAGTGTAACTCTTACTTCTCACGTTGAGACACAATGCTTATTCTATTCATTATAGTGATATGAGTCTCAAATGAGATAATATATGTACAATACTTTGAAAAGTTAAAAGTTTTTTTTAGACTAAGGGAGTTATTGTTCATATCCATATTTTGTTTTATGCCTTTTTAACATGCTTTTCTGGACAATCACATGACACAGTCAGACTTGCATGAGTCAACAGCTGATTTGGACATAGTAGTCAGGGCTTGACTAAGAATTGAGATTACATGAGCTGTTAGCATAGGACTTGGGGTTAGACATGGGTGGAAAGAGAAATGCAGACCAATGCACATACTGAAATGAAGTATAGTTAACTTGTTTAGACATTTGAACCACACATAAGTACTGGGGTAAAGAAAATTCCACCAACTGGCATCAAGATGACTGAGAATTTCAGAGAAGCATGAAAATGGTAAATCTTGATGGCGGCATTATTTGTATATGGTTTATAAAAGGAACGTGAGGGCTGGGGATTTAACTCAGTGGCCTAAAAAGTCATCTAAAACAAAGATCACAGTTCATGGCTAGAGATTCATGCTAGGTGAGAAGACTTGGAAGAATCAGATTGAATCTAGGCCACAGTATATCAAAAACACTTATAATTTGAGAATAATTAGCTCATACGTTCACAGTACTCAGAGTCAAGAGGTATCCCAGGGCAAATGTAGATTAAGTAATCTCAGATGTCAATTGCCTTCTCCTTTTCAAATTCACAATAATTTACAGTCTGTTCAGGTTCGAGTCACATTATGCATAAATCAAACAACTGAGTCAAACAAAAGGGTGATGGAATTCAAGACAATGAATTCACTGCTTTCTTTCTTTTAAGTCCTGATGGGCAACACTGATTTTTATACTGCCTTCAATGATTCAGTACTGCTCTAAGGTGCCTGGATTTCTGTTATCTTTGCTGTAATAGTTCTCATTCAATGACTTAGCGACATTAATAGACTCTGTCAAATGCCAAATAGATTTATTCCAGGTATATGTGTAGGAACCAGGAAAAATCTACTGGGATCTCTGGGTGATAATCTTGGGCTAAAACTTTGATGCTTGATTATGACAGGAAATAATTTTGACTGGTAGACCATAATGGTGTTTTGAACCACAGAAATTAGTGTCAATTCAGTTAGTGTCCAGGTCTAAAAAATCTAGGTATTTCCTTTCCTCTAGCACAAGTTTCCACAACTTAGTAATTGCCTTGGTTCTATTTGGGGGAAGGCTTGAGGTAATATGTGTAGCTATCACATGTTTGTAGTACTACAGTGGTTTTCATAAAGGGGGCCTAAATTACTTACAATCAAGAGGTTGTGGTTTTCGTGGCGCTGCGGATCAGGTTTCTGGCTTCCTCATTCAGGGGTTTCTTTGTTATATAAATGAAGTGATATTTTAGTAGACCACTCATCTATTTCATTACAAACAGCATCATGATTGATTAACCATTGCCAATGATCCTTGGGGTCAAAACTTTCTAATTAACATTTTGCCTCTTGTGTTACTGAAGTCATAGGACATTATTGCTTGTGGCAGTTAGCTTAGGTCACTTAGTTTCTGTCATTCTCTGGTTAGATCATCCCTACTGAAACTAAAGTGTTACCTGTTAGCTGTATTGAAGTTTTCGAGATGCTCGTTTCTTTAGTATGCTTCTTAACGTTTTTGATGCAAGTTGCGTCCTCCAGCCCTTCTTAAAAAGAATCAGTGGAAAGGAGGTACAAATGTCACAGCACATGATAAATTTATCCCAATATTCCTGTCTCTCTGAGGATTGTTTCCCCGCTTATATCCCAGAGAATATTTGGCATTTCAATTGTATATTAAATATATGCATTCTAGTAAATATGCTCATATCAATAAATTAGGCCCCATTCAAATTTGTATTCCAGGTTCTTTGGCCTAATCCTGTTAGCAACCATTCCCACACATAATTCATGCTTTAGCAAAATAAATTAGTTAAATTTTGTAATCCTGTTGGAATGTAAATGATTTACTCTGTCACATACTGAACTACCCCTTGGAACATTAGACTTTGATTATTGGATTAGATATAATAAACACATCTTATTAGTAAGCTGCCTTATAAGATGCCTCTGTCAAACCATCTGCTTTAGATAAGTTATTATAGGGCCTTAAAGCAAAATAAAACGAGCCTTCCCAGAAGAGACTCAGGGCAATGTGGACACTAAGATCCTACATTCATCTGAGTCTACCCAGATGTCCTCATTTCAAGGGTCCCCCTCTTCCAGTTGATGCCCTGACAGTCACAAAGGAGATTGTTAAAATCTGTGAAGTCAGTTTGTGTTGTGATTCTTAAACCTCCATGTTAAATTTTGTGTTTGATTTTAAGAGATGTCTATCATATAGCTTGAAGAAATATAAGATTCTCTTAGGACTGCCTTAGAAGTTTTCATTTTCTTGAGCTGAGTTAAAAAATACTGAGCTTGTTTATTTCTTTTTGTAAGCTTTCCAGGAGGCATAAATAAAGAAAAATAAATCTCACCTCACAGTTTTGCAGTCGTCACTGTTATCATAAAGATTTTCCAAGGCACTTGCTTTATGGATACCTCATTTTACTTTACTACAAGTGATGACTTAGTAAAACATGACAGCGAAGATGATCACTATCCAGTTTTCAGTTGACAGGGAGTTGCGTGCAACATTCAGAAATAATGGCATAATCAAATCAATCCTGGGTTTTTATCCATAAGTATCTTTCCTCTGAAATTATACATGGTGTCAATTGCTATATCAAGCAGGTCAAGTTAGGGAAAGGAAAACACATTAGCAATTTCTACACCATTAATTTATCACTGAGAATTAAATACATAGGTATTGAAGGGTTGACAAATCAAAATAATGACATGAGGTCACTCAATTAAAACAATTGCAGGAAGCATCTACTACCCCTGAGGTTGAGGGAACACAAGGTTGTCATAACCCAGCACTGCAGGTGAGTGCCCCTGAAGAGCTCTGTTTCAGACCTTGGTGCATACAGTTGCTGTTAGTATTTCTGAGACAGGGCAGAGGTGCTGATTCTCTGAGTGTTGAAATTTACTGCAAGCCACAGCTAGCTGTAAGTGCTGGGGTGAATTGCTAGTGCTCTAGTAGCACAGATGGGAATGCCAAAAAAACAAGAAAAAACTCCTATTCATGCCTTCTCCATCCCAGTTTCCTCTAGCATCCTGGCAGATGAGTCAGAAAAATGTAATTCACTGAGTTCTAGCCCAGTGTTTGATAAGAGAAAATACAGTATTCCCCTCTTGCTCATGGTTTCTCTTCCTGGGGTTATGTTACTATCAATGATAACCTGAAAATTCCAGAAATAAACTACTCGTAAATTTTAAATAGCCTTTATTACAATATATTGGTAAAAGTTTTCTATTTGATCATTATTGTTAAATTCTACTTGTGCCTAAGAAACAAATTAAACTTTATTTTAGGTTTATATGGATGAGAAAAACAGTATATATCATGTTTTCCCCAAAATAAGACTTAAATAGAAAATAATCAGTTTTCAAAACTAGAGACAAAAATGCCAGCCCTGATCAGTCTGTCCCTGCCTACCTGCCATCACTATTCTCTTGCTGGGTGGCTAGTATGTAAGGTAGATGGCTATCTATTATCTATCTGTCTATCATCTATCTATTTATCTATCTATCATCCATCTATCTATCATTTATCTTAGTTCATGAACTTAATTGTTGTATGATTTTGGAAAACATGGCTATGTTTGTGTTTATGTGGGAAAGTTGGCTGTGGTTTTGTCACCTGATGTAGAGTTTGCAAACAAAAACAAAATTTTGCCAAATGCTTTTGTTTATGAACCAAATTGTGCGAAAATAAAAGGGTTCATGAACCAAGGCACTATTTGTGTGTGTGTGTGTATATGTGAACATGCGTATTTGTTTGGTACTATGTGTAGTTTCAGGAACCCACTGAGGGTCTTGGAACCTGTCTCCCTCATGTGGGGGTTTACTGTTGCTGTAGAAGAGTGCATTTGGAGCTGAGTACCAGTAGGTACATAACCAACTCACAGGCATTCCACAAAAGTGCTATAGCAACACTGAAGTTTTAAAACTGCCATCCAAAAGATGAATCAGAGTTCAGGCAAAAGGAAAAAAATATTTCAGGCAGGTTGAATAATATAAAAAGAGGGGAAAAGTGAGATTAGCAATTTTAAGCAACTAAGTATAAAATTGATGCCATTTCCATCATGTAAACTAGGAAAAGTGGTTGTTTGCTCCTAGTTGGGGTTAATATCAAAACAGTGGTTCTTATATTCTATCGTGTTTCTGATATTAGTACAATAATAGAAATCTATATATTTAGAGACCTTTTACACTTCCTGTATTTAGCTACTGAAGAAACTTCTAAACAATTTGCCTGTTTTTAGTTTTTACTTTCTATTCTTATTCTTTTTCTCTGTCTCCCTGTCTCTCTCTTTATGTCTCTCTGTGCCTTTCTCTCTCTCTATATGTTGTAGTAAGACTTTGCAAGGGAAACAATTTAACACAGGACACATAATTTATAGGATTATTTTATAATAGTTACTCAAAGAGTTAAATACAAAAGAGTGCAGGAAATCTGTCTACACACTAAAGACCTAAAGAATTCAGCTGAGGGCCTGGATCCCATGCAATGTCTTGCATGAGTCCAGTTGAAGACCTGCAGCTGAAGGCAGTGTCTTCTATGAGTTCAGATGGAAGCCTAGAACCCACAACAGTGTCTCATGTGAATCTATATCAACGTTCTGCACTGGGAAGGCCAAAAGGTCGACAGTGGAAGCCAGAAAGTCTGTGCCAGTGAGATGAAGGATCTGTGCCAGCAGGTTGTGGGATCTGCACTGGATTCAAGAAGTGACACTCAAGGTAAGGACCAGGGCTCCCTGAGAAAGTACCACAGTCATCTTCAGTGACAACAAGGGCCCAAGCTCCTGCAATGATGAGAACAGCAGAGTTCTTACCAGGAAAGCACAACTTCTTCCTATACAGTTCTCCTTTTTATGTTGTTGGCAACAACCCTCAGGTGGGACTTCCTTACCTGGCACCACACTGATTCAGTTCATCTGGGTGTTATAAACTGACCACCAGTTGTCAATCCACCACAATATATACATGCTTAAACACATATAGGTGTTTATTTTTGGTGATATATTAAACACAGTATGAGTGAAGAATATGGTGGCTGTTTAAATTTTAAAAATTATTACAGTAAGAAGCACATTACCACCCATCTTCCTCAAAATACTCCTCCTTGCTTTGAATACTTTCATCCCATTGTTGTTGCCACTTTCTGAAACAGTTCTGAAAGTCTTTTTTCAGGCATATCTTTAGTTGCTATGTTGTGACTGCCTCAATTTCCTGAAATAATTCAAAACATCTATCTTTTGAAGTCATTTATACTTTGGGGAAGAATTTGAAGTCATTTAGAGCCAGATTCAGTGAATAGGATGGACTAGGACACAGCAATCGAGATCTCAGCTCTATCTTTACAGTCCACAGCTTTCTGGCCAAACTCATAACATTTTAAATCATCTTGCTGCTTTCTTTGCTCTTGATTCACAACATAAGTCTGGCTAAATGCCCCCAACAATATCCATGCCACCTCCTCAACATTTGACTGCCTTGAAATTTTCTTTGCCTGATTAATTAGTCTGTTGCTCTTAATCTCAATCTCAGGCAGTCTCTGGCATGAGCAAAATGTGGACAAACTTTCTGCCAAGCCACAACACACACTGTGTGGAGTCTAACAACCAATGCAGTCTTTCTTCCTAGCAGAAACCTCTCAAGCCTGGTCTTTACCAGTGGGCTTTCTATCAGCTTTCTGGTCTCTTGAGCTCTGACCAGATTCTCCCTTACAGAACAGCCTAAGCTATTCCAGTGCTACTCTTTCAGGTGACATCCCCAAACCTTTCCAAACTCTTCCCACAAGCCATTTCCAAAGGCTCTTGAACCACACGGTCAAGTTTAGTCACAGCAGCAACCCCACTCCACTGGTACCAAGTTCTGTCTTAGTCACTTTTCACTCATTGCCAAGACAGAATACCTGATGCCAAAAATTAGGGAAGGAAAGATTTATTTCTTACAGTTCTTGAAGGTTTCAGTCCATATTCAGCTGGCTGCAAGGCAGGGTGGCATGGCATGGCAGCTATTCATGCGGCCACCAAACAGCAAGGTGCAAACTCAGCGAGAGAGAAAACATGCCTTCTTCTCACCCTTACATTGTATGTCAGCTCTACCCCTGGGCAGGTGCAACACTCACATCACCAATCCCAGCACTAGACAACAAATCAATCACCAATGCCAGACTCAGCCACATCCATGTCATGATTACATGAGACTTGGTGAAGTGATGGGACCATAACCATAACATACATTCACCATATATTTTGATGATACCTTCTGTAGGACTTTGGAGGTAAAAGTACCAAAGCCCAAGGAAGGGTATGTGGAGTCTGGAGTGAAATACTGAGTGCTGCTCACCATACGGATTATGACTGTCTTACTATAAAGGAAAATTAAATAAATTCCACTTTTAAAAGGAAAAATTGAGCTACCTATATATATATGTGTGTGTATGTAAATATATACAAGATAGATAACTATACTAATAATCTCTGTTCATCAAAAAAAAAAAAACAGTTTGTGTTTTCATTGTCTGATTGTTTGATCATTTTTTTCATGCCTAAATCTTGTGACCTGAAGAACTACTTTCAAGATAGTAATGTACCATATATTAACTAGTGCTAATTTCCTATTTCTTTTTTAAAATTCTGTACTGTTTTTATCCTTATTTTGTTTGTTTTTAAAATAAAAAAAGAAAAAATTGAAAGTTTGTTTTGGTCATGACTGGGCTATTTAATTTAAACTTCATAGATCTTTCTTCTTAGCTTGATATTTTGCAGTGAAGATGGGGGTTGCCAAGTCGAGTTTCTGTGGAAATAGCCTGTGGTTGTAGTTGCGGCATGAGATCTTAAGGAGCAGAGGTCTGGAAATGCATTGTCAGTGATTTATACTCACTGGCTGCACTCTAACTCTGTCTTTACTATCTTCTCAGCCCTAATCTTCAGCACATTTACTGCTTCAGAGGCCAAGTGCTCTAGAGGCAACGTACAGGATGCTTCTCTTTCTGTGTGTTTTTTTCCAAGAGACTTTATAGCCCTTTTATCATTCCCAGTTAGACTTCACTTCTGTTCTACAGTTTTCTGATCCTCCCTAGAAATTCCTTACTTTGACATGCTGGCAAAATCTTTGGCTCTCTTATTCTTTAGCTCTCCTTTGTCTGATACTTCTGTGTGTTTAAACTACGATTGTGCTCTTATTTCTAGTGAAAGAGCTTAAAATGACAACACAAGTAGTTCAACAACTAACTTATTTCATCGTATTACTTCCCAAATTTAATGCTTTCATTTTTTCCTTTTAAGTTTAAATAATTCTCAACTAAATTCAGCTTAATTTGCTTCTCATTTTTAATGCAGCTCAAATTAATTTGACACACAAGCGGACATTCTAAAATAAGTTTAAGTAGAGGGAGATCAAGTTCATGGCTATATGTCAGAGTTTAGTCTAATTTATAGTTATTTTTCAGAAGTCATTTTTTATCTCAAAAATGGGTAAGTGTAACATTTGAAACATTTTTGCATACATTTTGCAAATTATCAATTCAGGAATTCTTTCTGAATTTTTTGTGATGGTTACTTTTATGTCAACCTTGCTGAGCCAGGGTATCCAGATATTTGGCCAAACATTATTCTGGATATTTATAGGAAAATGTTTTTTTGAATGAAATTAGTATTTAAACTGATGGACTTTGAGTAAATCAGGTTATCCTCCCTTAATGAAAGGAAACCTCAGTCAATCAATTTGAGGTCCTCATAAAAAGACTAACCTCTTTGAGCAAGAATGAATTTTGCTCTTTTTTAGGTTTCCAACTTGCTAGTGTACCTGTTTATATATATATATATATATATATATATATATATATATATTTTTTTTTTTTTTTTTTTTTTGACTGAGAGTCAAGCTCAGGATCCCATGCTTGCCAGGCAGGTGCTGTGCCATTGAGCTATATCCCCAGCCCTATTCATCTACCCATTGATTTTGGACTTGCCAACCAAGGGGGAGGGGAAGAGAGATTGAGACTATCACTATATATATATATATCATATTGGTTTTGTTCTCTGCTGCTTTCTACTTCCACTAGGCACTTTAAGTTTTCTACGGTCTCATTTTATCTGCAAGGCACATGTTCTACGACCCCTGTGGATGTCTGAAATTATGCATAGTATCAAACCCCACCCTCCAGTGTTACTGCATAGTGGCAAAGTCCATCCTTTTATGCCATGTTTTGCACCATTACTGTTGTACTTTGGGGCCATTTGTAATTAAAATAGGTTTATTTGAGCATAAAGCACTGTGATACTCTGACAGCTGGTCTGATAACTGAGGCAACTACTAAGTGAGTAATGGGTAAGTAGTGTACAGAGTGTAGATATGCTGGATAAAGGGGTGACTCACATCTGAGGTGAAATGGAGAGGGATGTCATGAAATTTCGTCATGCTACCCAGAACAGCACAATTTAAAACATAAATTATTTATTTCCAGAATTTTCCACTTAATATATTTTTGGACTGTGGTTTATTTGCAGGTAACTGAAACCATGGAAAGTAAACCTGCAGAGAGGTTTACTTGTACTCTGTCAAAATATTATCTCTAAAAGTGGAAAAGTCCTTCCAGTGTAACAGTTTGGTTATCAATAACATTATTTCAGAAACTAAAAATGGTGAGTGAGATTTATTTTCGATGATTGGTATGGTCTGAACATGTGCCCAAAGATCTATCATGTATTGGAAACTTAATCCAATAGTGGTGGGAGGTGGAGCTCTTTGGGAGGGCCTTAGGTCATGAGGTCTCCATTCTTATGAATGAAACATTATACGAAGGCTTGACAAAGGGATTTTGGTGCTTGCTACCTTTCCCCTTTTGTCATGTAAAGACGATGGGTCCCTTCTCTCCGGAGAGTGCAGTGTTCATGGTGCCATCTTGGAAGAGGAGAGCAACCTACTACAGATGACAGCAACTTGATCTTGAACTTCTGGCTTGCAATACTGTTGGAACTAATTTCTGTTCTTTATAAATTACCCAGCCTGTGAAATATTTGTTATAGAAGTATAAATTGGCCAAGATTAAGATCTGCAAACAAACATACACACATTAAAGGAAAATACTAACACAAGCTACTCCTCACCCTCCTTATCCATCACTGAGTACTGAGCTTCGTGTTTTGTCATTTTTTGACCCTTTCAGTAGTTAACAGGCTATAGAAGATTTGTTCTATTTCTCAAAAGGAATTTAAAATGTTATTTTTTCAAATTTAAGTCATGTATAGGTTTAAAAAAAAGCCTATGAAATAAAAATACCCAGTACTGAATGATGACTTTTATTAAAGTAGTACCCGTACATGGACAAAACAAAAATAAACTTCTATTTTGCTCACTGATATGTCCTAGATCCTAAATTAGTGCCTGGAACATATTAACTACATCCATCATTCATTAGGGAATGAATGCACAAGTGCTTATTTTTAAAGAATTGTAGAAGTACTAGCAAATTTCAACATTAAATCCATAAAAATCCAATAAATTGAAATATTTAAAACATTAGTTTTATTTACTAATACTAATTTGATGTCTTGCATGGTACTGTTTTGCTAAAATTAAATTTCTACTTTGGGCTCAAATATGAGACTATCGTTGTGGTTCAAAATGTTTGATTTTAGCACTTTCATTAAAATCAGATGATGACTCAATTGTTCACCAGTTGTTTTCTCTTGGATTACTACAGCAAAATTTGCATTCTCATGGTATATTTTGGCCTTTGGATATCCCAGTGTTGTATCAGTAAATATTTAATTACCAGCCTTATGAAACACAAACTTTGCTATTTTGAAGCATACTGATATAAAGAGTACATAGCACACATATTACTTATTGTAAATTTCATATACCTAAACTAGTTCTCATAGAATGCTTTTGCTCATTTTTGGCAGTTCTGGTACTTCGTTTAGAGTCAACTGTGGTTACAAGTGATAGACAAATGTACTTTTGCTGTGAATGTTGATTGATATTTCTATTTACATTGGTGTAACATGAAATTGAAATAATGATCTATGTTGAAGCTTCAAGTTTTTATTGCTGAACCTGTTACTAGTTTTTGAATACTGGAAGATTTTCTTTCAATTTTGTAAAAAATTTATTTATTTATTTATTTATTTATTTTTATTTAAGAGAAAATAGATACAGAAGATAGAAACAAAAAGCAAAAAAGACAGACAAACAGCAACAACAGATCTGATACAATAACATTGTAGGTTTACACACTGAGGTGGTTGAAGTTTGACAGTAGTTACAATATTGCATATCTTTACCTTCATAGGGGTTGATCGTATTGACAGATATAGACATGCAAGATTTATCAATTCAGGTATATTAACTTTTCTTTCTCAATAGCTATTGTATTTAGCAATACGGTTTTTTTAAACTGTCTTATTTATGCATATTTATAAATTTATGTCTTTTTCCTTTTCTCTTCCTCCCTTCCTTTCCTCTTAGAGTACTTCTTGTTATTATTGAAATAACTACCCATAACATCAGGTCTAATATAACCAAGCAAAATAGTTCAGAGTGAAACCAATAAAGCGTAAAAGAATGGTAATACATAAGAGAAACAAAAACCTAAAGAGATCAGCAAACAACAACAACATACCCGATACTGCAAAATTACAGGTTTAGTAATTTAGATGGTTGGAATTTTACAGTGGTTGCAACATTGTATATTGTTGCCATCAAGGGGGCTATTCAGATTGACAGGTAAAGACATGTAGGATTGATCTGGTCTTATGAGTATCAACTGTTCTCTCTCACCAGTTAATGCATTTAGTAGTATAGATTTTAAACTATCTTATGAATACCCTTATATAAAACTATGCCTTTTTTCCATACCTTCCTTCCTCGGTTCCCCTTGTAATGTCTTCAAACTAAATGTGCTTACCAATTGGCCAATTACAGTTGAACGAAATAGTACTGAATAAAACCAATAACAAATAAGATAATGGGGGCAATACATAGTAACGCAACATTGATTTCTATAATGCCTTATGTTAGCTTCAAGGCAGTTGCCTATATCATCTGTTGTAACACAATCATACTAAGATAGGTTAAAATCCCTCAGAAGAGAGCAGTGAAAGTAATACCTGATTTTGAAGCAGGGTGATCATATATCACTGAAGCCTACCCTTATAAATTTTGTTATCTTTACAATAGCTGACTTTGTCATCATTTATGATGAAGATAGGCCAGTCGAGGTAGAATAGGATTAAATTAAACAGCTCATTGAAAACAATACTGGACTTAAATCCCGTTAATGGATTATTTATTTGTCTGCCCTGCTCGGTGGTATCTCTGTCGCTTTTTCTGGAGCTGTGGACTTCTTTATCTCTCTCTAGAATGTCCTTCAGTATTCTCTGTAGGGTTGGCTCGGTTGTCATAAATTCCTTTAGTTGTTCTTTGTCGTGGATGTGAATTTTTGAAGAAACATTTTGAAATTTAATCCCCATTATTAACATTTTCTACCAATATCTTAGGTCTAGACAATCAAGAAAACAGTAAATAAAATCCTGGTTTGTAGTGTTTGCTGAATTCAAGTTATCTGCAGGATGTCTTCCAATGCAAAAAGGGAAAAAGAACAGCAGCCTAGTTCTACATGGTATTTTCCACTATACAGATGTAGCAAGTGTAAATTATCTTGAGAGACTAGGTAATAGTAAAGTAATTAGGAAGTGGCAAGTTTTGAGTATTTATTTTTTATCTTATTATAGTTCATTTAATTGTGAGTTTATGTAATTTTACTTTTAATAATGTCTGTGTTTAACACTGAGCTCTTGCATACCAACCACTGTGTACACCTCTGTCATCAGCCTGTGTGTGGTAATTAAGCCATATGACACATACCAGAGACCATAAATGAAGAAAAGTGCAGTAAAATTTGGGGGCACTACTGGATAATAGGGCGCTTGTCCAGGTAATCTACAATGTGCTTATGTTAAACATTTTAGAATTTTAAAAATCCTTATGAGGAACTCTAGGATCCCAGGGAGTATGTGTGTAAATCCCAGAGCACTGTGGCTTCTCACTGGGCCAACACTGATTTCTCCTCCAGAGTGCAAAAGAGCACTGGAAGGGAACTTCCACTTGTGTGTGATATAATAAGATCCACCTTTTGTGCTTAAGATACAGCATCATCTGTGGGGCTCAGAAAAGTTGAAGAGTCTTTTACATTTTGAAGCAGTCAGAAATTCTTCTTAACACCCTAGTGAATAAGGAATCTCTTAAACAGCAAGAAGGCTCCAAAATCTAGGTGAGATTAGGAAATTTCTTCCTCTGTAAATCGTTATTAGCTTAGCATGGCCTTTCCAGACCTTTGGGCTGAGCTTTGCCTATGAATTGTCTGAACCAAGAAAATATGTCTCCAACTCAAGAAAAGTGAAGGGCAATCTTCTTGTAAAGCAAAAGAAGAAAATTATGGTAAAAGCTACACTGTTTACAATCTGAACATCTTTAAAGCAAGAGTTCATTGCTTTGCCTGGATATTCATTATTCACTACTGAAACACTCAATTCAGAATAGCGTGGTGTGTGAGATACTGTACTCTAGTGAAGATCTTTTCTTGTCTCAAGAAGGGTCTTAGACAGTTGCCTGTGATAGAGAAATGATTACAAATATGTCTATGCTTAAGTAGCTTTATATTAGCGGACTTGGTTTCCTGGCTATTTGGTCCAAAAGTTGGAAATCATTTGTTTTATTGAGGATCTTTAAAGAACTTGCAGAATTTTGAGACGATAAATTTTTAGGTTAACCTCAGGTTGGTGATTTATATCCCTATATCACTACATGAGATCTTCTAGAATCTGATCAGTGCCTGAGATCTTCTGACTATCTTCAGAAGTGTTACCAAGTTTTCAAAATGATATTTTGCATTGTTTGATTTTCAAATGTATTCGTATGTCATATTGAGAAGGATTTCACTAAATCAGACTCACTAAATTACATCAAAGGTAAGGCAGCATCACAAAAGGAGGGCAACCTGCTAACTTTTCTTCCTTGAGCATTTTTGTTCAGACATCTCTCATGGCTTATTCCTTCATCTTCTTCAGGCCTTTTTCAAATGTTATGTTCTTACTAAGATTCCCTGGCCTAAAAAGGTGAGCCTCTGAATATCTTGTACCTTTTCTTGATCGAGTTTTCATCTTAGCAATCATCAACCATCTAATGTCCCTCCCCACTACCATCTCATGGTCTATGAATATTAAAATGAATTTTTGTTAGAAATTATACTTACAGAACAATATGAGTCTGCACATAGGTTTTCTTCACTGAACAATGTAACTTGGACATGTATCTATGTTTTTATATGTAGCATGCACTTCATTCTTCAAAACTTTTACTATTAGTATTTCCAATAAAGATACACTATAATTTTCTGTTTACTTTTTATTGATAGACAATCCCAGTTTCTTCCTGTTATAAAATATGTTTTGATGAAAAATTCTTTGCAAACTTCTGTTAGCAAGTGTTTTCAAGAATGGAATTTCCACCGGGCGTGGTGGTGCACGCCTTTAATCCCAGCACTAGGGAGGCTGAGTTGTGAGTTTGAAGCCGGTTTGGGCTACAATGCGAGCTCAAGGCCGGCCTGAGCTGCATAGTGTGACCCTGCCTCAAAAACACTAGGGCCGGGAGTTTGGCTCAGTGGTGTAAGTGCCTGTCTGGCAGGTGTGAGGCTGTGAGTTCGATCCCTGGTGCCCGGAAAAAAAAGGAATTTCCAGGTAGTGAATATTGTTTCCATGATCTTTTCTCCATGGAAATAGCTCTCCAAAGCATTCATCTGCTATCATCTCTTACAGAGTTGTGAGTTGCCTAGGTGCAGTTGAAAGCTATAGGAAAAGGAGTTTGTCTTCTGGAGACTCCAGTGGGCTGATACTCAGGAAAGCATCTTCGTTTCTGTGGTGGAGCTTTTTATCAGCTTGACTTGAACTTCTTGGAGTTAGTCAGGCATCTCATCCCTCTCATCATGTGTTCTTCTACATGACTATCATGAGCCTCCTTATAGCATGGCAATCTCAGGGTAGTCATGCTTCTTACATGACAGGTAGCTTCCTACAGAGTAAATATTCCAAGGAGTCAGAATCAAGGCAGACATCATCTGTCCTGGCCTTGGAAGTCCCTAAACTTTTCTGGCTGCATTGTACTGGCTAAGTAGGGAGATATGGAAGGGGACTGCGGAAGGATGTGAACAGTGGGAGACGTGGCTATTAGAATACAAGAATATAGCTTTTTCATATTTTAGTAGGTTGAGCCTGAAGTCCTAAAAACCCTTTATTTCTCCAAATCAATCTATGAAAAGTGGTTAGTACAGAGCCAGTTAGAAAAAGGGAAGCTGAGTAAACAATTCTCCTTCATTCAACTCTAAACATAAACCATAATAGTTACTGCGTCTGGAGGAAGAGCACCACTGTTGTACTGTCTGAGCATCACACCAGGATCTTAACTCAGCCCCAATAACAAATTAGAGGGACAAAGTTTAATGAAAGAAAGACACTTCATTTGTAAAGAGGAAAAGGAGGGAGGAAAGGACAGACAGATAGCTACCTTGATTAGAAAGAATTAGGGTAGGTGGCTCTGGAAAGATGGGGAACTCATTGGCCTTCTGTTTTTAGCTGTTTTTGTGGGCAGTTGTGTTGAGCGACACTTTCTCTTTTACCTAGAACTTGCTGTAACTTAATTGACTTTTGGGTGCCTCAACTTAATGTCATTTCTTCTGGTTGTCTATGTGCAGCTTTTTTCTGTGTGCGTGTTTAATTGTCCTTGATGTACCCTCTAAGCCCTTATCTTTGGGATGGGCAGCTAGATGGCAAGGAGGTACCTTACTTTTGGTTAGCTTAAAGTTAGTAAGGGTGTGTGTGAATATCTGTTGTACTCTATAATGACCCTGGAGTGAATATGATAGTGACTCTAGAGTGAATACACTTATACATAACTGTATATGTTAGTGCATAGGTGTGAGTACATACTGTCATACAGTTAGCTCCCCCTTTGCTTCCCCTATATTTTATTGAAGGTGGGGGCAGCTTATCAATTGTGCATATGGCTTTCTCTCTGTGTCTTGCAAGTTAGCTCTTTTTTCTGGTTTCTTAGTGCAAGTTTTTATGCTACAGTGGTGATATCAGAACCTACAAATATGATATAAGGGAAATATTATAACTTCCACCCTATTAGACAATGATATGCCAAATCTGCATTGTCTAAAAATGAAAGAATGAATTCTAGGAAATACGGAGGTTAAGAGTAGGAAGATATTTATTGAGAGGACAGAAGACTCTTGGTACAGGAACAGGAGAGGTCCCAAATGGGTAACCAATGACCCCACTTAATAGGGAAATTTTATAGAGTAAAACCTATATGGACTTAATGTGGATTACAGCTTTGGTTAAACAATAAGATTACAAGTATAGTTGCTTAGGTAATAGTGACCCAATGTGAAAACAAGTCACATAAAGAGGGTACATGGAAAGAACAAATAAGTCTTCTAGGAAATGATGGGCCCAGAGTTCACCAACCAGGGTGACTGATATCTATCTAGACCTTATTAGGCTTGGTTTGCCCTTCAAGGAAATATACAGGCCTGATCATCTAATTTCTATCTTGAGGCCTGGTATCCAACAGATGTGTCTCAGGCCACAGATGAGATGTGTTTCATCTTTGTCCTGGCTCTCTCAAGGGTCTAGCCCTATCTGACTGCCTATAATATTTTTGCCTAGCTTAGCTGTGTATAATACCAAGGCCATTTGGTGCCTTCCTTTATCTGCTTTTTTTTCTTATTTCTTTTTCTACCCTGTCTTTGACTGGCTTCCAAGGGGAATTCCTCTAGTAAAGTTTGGTTTTGCCTCATTCCAGTCAGAAATATCTAGAAAACATAAGGAGTCCCCCGCTTTACTTTTTTGTCTCTAAACCCCTATCCCTGCATAATTATCCATGTTTCATGACGTTTGAGGAGGCTGATCATCAACACCAGTGAGAGACAGAATGGGAGACACCTGGAATCAGTGGCATGTGACCACAATGGGAAGCACGTGGGTCTGACCCTTTAAATATTGCAAATCTGAGTTATCCAGGTTTCCTCTTCCTGGGGCCCAATGCATTCTAGAGCTCATGAGCCGGTGCACCAGCCCAAACATGCTCCCTTGGACACCATCAACACCATCACTGGTCCTTTTGCAGAGAACCTTTCCACCACCACCACCACCACCACCAGCAGCTTCACCTATGACCATGCATTTCTCTTCCATGGTTCCTGTTCCTTCTCCTTTTTCCCTTTGCCCTTCTGCCTGTTGTTTCTGCTAAAAAAGTAAAACATGGGACTCTATTTTTCTAGTTATTCCTGACTGGAATGAGGTAAAACCAAACTTTACTAGAGGAATTCCCCTGGGAAGCCAGTCAAAGACAGGGTAGAAAAAGAAATAAGAAAAAAAAAAAAACCAGATAAAGAAAGGCACCAAATGATCTTCAATAAATGTAGCTATTTACTCCTTTTTAAGAGGTGTAGGCTTGGCAATTCTTGTTATGCACAAACACCTGGACTATTTTTGGTCTTTTTTAGTAACAATTTCTAGAATTAAAAAGTTTAGATCCAGGAATCCATATATAACAGATTCTAGATGTTTTTATTTCCTTTCTTCCACTGTATAAATGAGGAAACTAAGGTACAGAGAAGTTAGACATTTTCCAGGTAATTGGTAGAAGCAGTTTGTGTCAGAAGGAGAAATAGTTCTCAGGACTTCTAATTTTGTTTTATTTCATTATGAATCAACCTCAGTGGGAGATAGTGTATTTCTTTTTTATATTTTTATTTTAAATATAATAAAACTCAACAAGACAAAACAGAACAGAGTCAATCAAAACAAAGCAGTGAAATTGGTACAGAACTTTGAAGCAGGGTAACAGGAAAACAACAATGATCACTGATGATATCTTATTATCTTCACAAGAGCTGTCCATTCCATCAGATATAACAAAATCAAACCAAAACAAAAGAGAATAAAACAGAACATTGAATAAAGCAAAAACAATCAGAACAAAACAAAACAGCGATAGCAATATTGGACCTTGAAAACAAGATAGAAGGAAATCTCCCATATTTACTATACTGCATATTGTGTTCATCTCAACAGATGCTCAGACTGCTGGCCCCAGACCTGCAAAGTCAACCAAACAATACAAGCATTCAGTTGCTTTTTCTATCTCAGTTGCCATCAACTCAGCCTGTCCTCTGAACCAACCAGTTGCTTATGGGGTAGGGTATAGTATCTTGATTCTCATCCCATGCACTGGAAGGCTCATGGGAGGTGCTATCTGACTTCTCTCTTCCTGGGCCCCTCATGGCTTGTGGCACTTAGCAGAAAAGCTGGCTATTTAGCTTCTTGGTGGAATCCTCCCAGTTCCAGCATGGCTGGTTCTTGGAAGGCACTGACTTCTTTCTTCCTGGGCCCTGCATGGTTTGCATGGCTTACAAGACACGCTGGTTAGTTGGCTTTTTGGTGAGCTTCTCCCAATCCCAGCATGGCCAATTCTTGGGAGGTGCTGACTTCTCTGTTCCTGGGCCCTGCATGGCTTCAATAGTGTATTTCTTTTAAGAAGTTTGTATTCATGCAAATTTAGCAATGTGTAAGGTGGTGGTAATGGTAGTATTTATTATTTGTAAATAAGACTGTGAGTCTAACCCTTTTTGTAAACTATTTGCAAATGGATTTTATGACCTAACCCTTAGGAATGCTGTATGAATTGCTTCATTTCACATGGCAATATGTTTCACAGAAGAAAAGTTTAAATTTAGGACTTAAAATTGGGTATCAAATTGTTTTATAATATGGACTCTAGAAGCTGACTGAAATGACATTTGTCTCCAGCTTTACTCCTGGTGTTGGGACTGCCCTAAGAATACTAATGTGCTTGCTCCATTGATAAGAATTAATTGGAACAGACTACACATGATATTTCTAAGAAATATGCTCTGAATTTTGCAATACAAATCTATTTATTCTTTCTAGAGTTTCCTAGGAAGTTTGACATGGATGTTACAGAGGATGGGTGGGTCCTATGATTTTCATGGCAGTCAGATATCATTCAGAGATGGATCTTCAGACTCCAGAGCTTGAAATGGGGCTGAGCCCCAGTGCTCAATTACTTAAACATTTTCTTCTTGTTGTTGTTCTGGGAGCGATAAACCTGAATGATTACCAGAAGCAGGTGCACGCCAGATGGGACTGGCAACGCTTGCTGAAACCTAATTGTCAGGAATTCTGAGATGAGGAGGAAAGGCATATGGTTTGTTCCACTCTGCCTCCACTAAAGATAAAGCTACTTCCACCCTTCATTCCTTTTTCTCTTTTGTGTTCTCTCTTCCACCTACTTCAACCTCATTCAGACTTCAATATTGACTTTTTGTTTCCATATAGTGTTCTCTGCCAACTTGAGCCTGCATGGGCTGCAAAACTTCCAAATCCATGGATTATTTGAGCAAAATGCTTGAAATGTCTATTCTACTTTGGCTAATATTTGCTCAACATCTGTGTCTGCACATTAGAGTCATCTAGAGAAATTAAAAAATTCTTATATCTAGACTGTGGCTCAGATCAATTAAAATTGTGTGTGAACATAAGATCCACCCACCTACATCATCTCTAAAACTTCCCCAGGTGATTTCAATGTGCAAATAACTTTGCAAAACCTGCTCAACATATATACTGCAATTTCTAAGAGGTAAGGATGGGGGTTAAATTCCTTTTGTATTCTTCATGATCCTTATCACGGAGGGGTGATTTAAAAAGAGTGGTACTTGGTTTATACCCTGGGAGAGGTCAGTCTACATTTGTGATTAGTTAGGTACTAGGTCACCACACCACTTTAGCTGTCTAGGCAGGAAATAAAGAAAGTTCTAAGTAGCAGGCTTTGAATTGAAATCTGGATTAAGATCCTGGCTGTAACACTCAGTATGCTGGGAAAGAATATGGGCAAATGAATGAAACCCTTTCTGTTTTAGATTAGCTGTCTGTAATTTAAGGAAAAGTATACTGCCTAATTCATGATATTGTTCTAAGACTGAATGCTTTTTTAAAAATTGTGGTTAAAACTTCGTAAGCCTGCTCAGGAGATTTTTGTGGATGAGGACAACAGGATAAAAACACATGTGTGCCAGACATCATAAACAGTAGCCGTAGCAGGCAACTGAGGAGAGTGAGTGAAAAAGCACAAGAGGCTCTTGTGACTTTATTGTATAATTTTTATACAGGTTGTTATCTCATATTTACATTGTTACATGCTAGCATCATTGGTGCATGCATAGTTGTCCACTGCTAGGTCATGATAAAATAACTGCGTCACACTCTGAGCTTGTGCTAGACAATGGGATCATATCCTTCTCTGAGCTTTGAAGCAGTCTGAGTAGCTCACCACAAACTTATAACATAAAATCAACCTGATTAACACATTTGTGATTGTCCAGTACAATATTGTTTATTCTGGCTTCCAGGAAGATGGCAGAGTGGTAAGCAGCAGAAAAAACAGCCTCTCTGAGAGTCACCATTCAGATGCTGCAATTTAGCATTGTGAGGAAGATGAGAAGAAAGAAAGTGGGTCCTCTGGATCCAGGAAGAATCTGAAGCGTGAACTGAAGCCCACAGAGAGAGTAAAAAGTAAAACTTCAATGAAGAAGAAGGTGGTGGCTGCTGGTGCCTTTGCACTGAGAACTCACTCTGCAAGAGGAACTGTTTGAACCTAGGGATGCACGGTCATGGTGATGGTGATGGCTGGTGACCCTGGAGGCCTCTGCAAGAAGACATGGCAGTGGAGAGGAGCAATAGATGTGGAGGACTGCACTGACTGGTGGTGAGTGCAGAGGATTTCGTCCTCCTATGGGGAGAGAGGGATTATCTGTGAGCCATTTTGGAGATGGGCTGGACAAGACCAGAACCCAGAACTGCTTCTGGCTTCTTCTAGCAGCTTCTGGCTTGGCACAGACCCATGGAAATGGCTTGGACTTCAGCCAAGCCAATGAGTCTGGTCTCATGGCAGGCCTGCTGAGATTATCCTCCACTCCATCATAAAGCAACTGCTAACTTGCTGGGACAGATTGGCATGATTTAGGACTCTGTCTAAACAGGTTGTCTACTTTTGAAACCAGAAAGAATCCTGGAAGTGGACTATTTCTTCTTTTTTTTCTCTTTCTCCTTTATTATCTACATATGAGTGTGGAAGTGGTTCCTAACCTCTTTGGGAGTGTGGTTCTGTTCTATTCCTTTTATTTATTCCATTTCTCTTTTCCTTCAGTCTTTTGTACCAGTTTCCCCAAGTTGATGAGATATCTCTTTATTCTCCAGCCTTACTTCTAATCTCTTTCTCTTCTTGCACTTCTCTATTTTCTCCTTAATCCATTTTAAATTTCAATGCTGAGGGGAAAATTGAGGGGAAAGTTTGTTTTACATTTTGTTATATAATCACAAATGTAGTTCATATGTTTAGAAGTTGCAAATTAAGGGTTAGCTCAGTTTGCTGTTTTCTAGGCTGTGCTTGATGCTACTGTTACCACTGTGGCCAAAATTGACATAGTTGTTCTAAACAGCTGTTGATCTTGATAATCCACAACTGAGATTAACTAAGGGTCATAGGAAATACTGTGGTACAGTGTCAAAGAACCAGGGACTAGGCCAAACAAGCAACAACTTCTCATCTCTAACAAAGTGAAGAGCTATGATCTTCCAACAGACTCAGAATCCCAAAATCAGCCACACCTGGAAGATACCTCAGAGAAATAATCATCACCTAAGGGCCCTAAATAGTACCAATAAAACCCACCATAGGCAACTTACAAGCATCACCCCAGGAATTAAACTAAAAAAAAAGAGAGTGAGAGAAAATAAAATGAGAAGACACTTAAGCAAAATGCAACCACAGACAACCAGTTCACCAAGGCAAATCAAGGGTGCAATGAGGTGTGACAATCCAAAGTCCCCCACAAGACCTATCTGAAGTGGAAACAACAAAGCAATTGAATGAAGTTCTGGAAAAAATGAGATCAGAAATAATCTCTCAGATAACTACAGAGATTACCAAAATACACACCATGCTCAGCAAAGTTAGAGCAGACACCGACAAAAAAAAATATATGAGCTTAAGCAAATTATGGAAGCTCAGCAAAGGAAACAAATGTACTCTGTGAAGCAGGTTCAAACAGATATCCAGGAAAATAAAAAATCCATTGAAAGTATTTGAAGCAAATTAGGTCAGTGTGAGGACAGGATCTCAGATATTGAACACAGGCTTTCAGTTAGTGACCAAATAAAGAAAGTTTTCTCAAAACTAGCAAGGGAGCATGAGTACTCAATCCAGTCACTACTAGATGAGACAAAGAAGAATAACTTAAGATGGATTGGAGTCCACAAAAAAACAGGAGATACCACAAATGATATTAAAAATTGTTCATGGACATCATGACAGAAAACTTTCCTGGTAGAGAAAAAGAATTTGACATGAAGATAAATGAGGCATATAGAACTCCAATTAGCAATGATGAAGAAAGAAAAAGCTACAGACAGGCATATCACAGTTAAGATTCCAGAAATTCAACACAAGAATAGAATTCTAAAAGCTGTTAGAGAAAAGAAACAAATCACCTATAAAGGAAAGCCCATGATTACAGCTGACTTCTCAGCACAAACTCTCAGGTCAAGGAAAGCTTGGAGTGAAGTACTCCAAGTTCTAAATGAAAACAACTTTCAACCCACATTGTTGTATTCCACAAAACTATCTTTCAAAATTCATGAGAAAGACATTTTCATGACAAAGAACATCTGAGGAAATTTATGACCACCAAACTAGCACTCCAAAATGTTCTGAAGGACATTCTAGAAAGAGATAATAAAGACTATAGCTCCATGAACCCCATCAGAAGGAATCCACCAGGGAAGGCAAACAATTAGAGGGAGGGAAAAAAAGCGGGGAGCCAACAATAGGAAAATAACATGAGAAGGATGTCTATACATATCAGTTATAACTATCGATGTTAATGGTTTCAATTCACCAGTCAAGAGAGACAGACTGGTAGACTGGATCAAGAAGTAGGATCCAACAATATGCTGCATACAAGAAACACATTTAATTCAAAAAGAAATTCATAGACTGAAAGTCAAAGGATGGAAAACCATACTCCATGTGACAGGAACCCAGAAAAATGCAAGGGTAACTGTTCTATTTGCAGACAAAGTGAATTTCAAGCCAAGACTGATTAAGAGAGGTAAAGTATGTCACTATATCCTTGTAAAGGGAACAATCCAAGAGGAAGAGATAACAATCATAAATATATATGCAACAAACTGCAGTGCACCCAACTGTATAAAACAATTACTAACAGACAAGAAAAATCAAATAAGCCCTAATATAACTGTATTGGGAAACTTCAATATCTCACTGTCACAAAAAGACAGATCAACTAGACAAAAAACCAATAATGAAATAATAGAAATGAATCAAACTTTTGAACAAATCGGTCTAGTAGATGTCTATAGAATGTTTCACCCTACAACATCAGAATACACATTCTTCTCAGCTGCACATGGAACATTTTCCAGACCATATACTGGCTCATATAACATACTTAAGTAAATGTAAAGGAATTGAAATTATCTTATGCATAGTATCAGACACAGTGCAATGAAATTGGAAATGCATGCCAAAGGAAACCACAAGTATTCCATAAACACATGGAAATTAAATAGCATGCTACTCAACAACCAATGGGTGACAGAAGAAATTAAAGAAAAAATTGGACAGTTTTTACAGTTGAATGATCATGACAATAAAACATACCAAAACTTGTGGGACACAATGAAAGTAGTCTTAAGTGGGAAACTTATAGAAGTAAACACCCATATCAGAAAAACAGAGCAAGTGCATATAAATAACTTAATTTTGAACCTCAAACTTCTAGAAAAATAAGAGCAGAATAAACCAAAAGTTCATACAAGGGACAAAATTTTAAAGATCAAAGCAGAAATTACAACACTAGAGACTAAAAACACAATACAAAGAATCAATGAATCAAAGAGTTGGTTCTTTGAAATATTAAAGAAAACTGACAAACCCTTAGTGAACCTCATCATAAAAAGGAATGAAAAGACTGAAATTCATGCAATTAGGAATGCAAAGGGTGAAATCACAATAGATCCCGCAGAAAACCGGAAGATGATATATACCTACTTTGAAAACTTGTATTCTAAGAGGATGGAATATACAGAAGACATGGACAGATTCCTAGATACATATGATGAATTATCAAAGCTGAATCAAGAAGATATAAAACTCATAAGTAATCCAATATCAATAAATGAAATTGAAGATGTAATTAAAAACCTATGAACAAAGAAAAACCCAGGCTCTGATGGATTAACTGCTGAATTCTACAAGAAATTTAGAGAAGAACTAACACCACTACTTCTCAAACTCTTTAATGAAATTGAACAGAAAGCAATATTCCAAATTCATTCCTGGAAGCAAGTATTACCCTGATACAAAATCAGAAAAGGACCCAACTAAGAAAGAGAATTACAGGCCAATCTCCCTAATGAACATTGATTCCAAAATTCTCAATAAGATACTGGCAAACAGAATGCAGTAAATCAACAAGAAGATTATACACTGTGATCAAGAGGGATTCATCCCAGGGATGTAGGGATGGCTCAACATATATAAGTCCAAAACTGTAATATATCATATTAACAGGGCCAAGGACAAATATCATATGATCATCTCAATAGATGCCTAAAAAACTGTTGACAAAGTCCAGCACCCATTCATGATAAAACCCTACAAAATATCATAATAGATGGTCTTTGTCTCAATCTGATAAAAGCCATCTATGACAAACCAACAGCCAACATCATGCTAAATGGACAAAAACTGAAAATGGTTACACTAAAATCAGGATCAAGACAACAATGTCCACTGTCTCTATTCTTATTCAACATAGTACTGGAAACTTTAGCTGGAGCAATTAGTCAAGAGAAAGAAATAAAAGGAATAAAGATAGGAAAGGAAGAAGTTAAACTGCCATTATTTGCGGATGACATGATACTCTACTTAGAAGATCCCAAAAACTCCATCGAAAGACTTCTAGATTTAATGAGCAAATTCAGTAGCACAGCTGGTTACGAAATGAACACTCAAAAATCAATAGCCTTCTGGTACACAAATAACAAACTCACTGAGAGAGAAATCAGGGAAACAATACCTTTTACAATAGCATTTTAAAAAATCAAATACTTAGGAATCAATCTAATAAAGGATGTAAACGACATCTATATTGAAAACTACAGTACTCTGATAAAGGAGATTGAAGAGGATATTAGAAAATTAAGAGATATTCAATGTTCTTGAGAAGGAAGAACCAACATAGTGTTAATGGCCAAACTTCCAAAATTGATATACATATTCAGGGCAATCTCAATCAAAATTCCAACAGCATATCTCACAGAATTAGAGAAAACAATCCTAAAATTCATCTGGAACCAGAACAGACCTAGAATAGCAAAGGCAATTCTGGGCAACATAGGCAAGGCAGGGAGCATCACACACCCGACTTGAAATTATACTATAAAGCTACTGTGATAAAAACAGTGTGGTACTGGCAAAAACAAAATAAAACAAACAAACAAAAAACCAGACCCAAAAATCATTGGAACAGATTAGAAGATGCACAAACAACTCCAGTCACACTAAGGCATTTCTTATCTTTGACAAAGGTGCTAAGCACATTCACTAGAAGAAAACATGTTTAACAAATGGTGCTGGAAAAACTGGCCCTATACATTCCAAAGATTAAAACTGGACCTGTATTTTTCACCATTCAGTAAACTAAAATCAGAATGGATCAAAGATCTTAATATTAAAATAGAAACATTAAATCTGCTTTAAGATAGAGTATGCAAAACTCTTGAAGACATATATGTAGGCAGAGACTTTATGAACAAAACCCTGATTACACAGGAACTATCACAAAGAATCTATAACGGGGATCTCACCCTATGGAAAAGCTTTTGCACAAGAGAAACCACCAACAGAGTAAAGAGACAACCTGAAACATGGGAGAAAATGTTTGCTAGCTGTTTCTCAGACAAAGTATTACTACTGAGAACATATAAAGAACTAAAAAAAATCAGTCCTCCCAAACTTAAAGACCCAATCTAAAAATGGGCATCTGAGATAAATACACACTTCACGGATGAAGAAATACAAACAGCAAATAAATATGTGAAAAAGTGTTCAGCATCGCTGGTCATTTGAGAGATGCAAATTAAAACAACACTGATATTCCATCTCACTCCAGAAAGAATGGGTATGCTCAAGAAATCAAGGAAATGCTGTAGGAGCTGTGGGGAAAAGGGAACTCTTCTATAATATTGGTGGGAATTCAGACTGGTGCAACCCCTGTGGAAATCAGTGTGGAGATTCCTCAAAAAACTAGGATTGGAGGTTCTATTTGACCCAGCTACTCCCCTTCTGGGTATCTTCCCAAAAGAATTAAAAACATCATAGCACAATGATATATGTGCACCCACATTTGTAGCAGTACAATTTGTAACAACCAGATCTTGGAAACAACTGAAATGTTCATTGACTGAGGAATGGATAAAAAAGATGTGGTATTTTTATATAATGGAGTACTATTCAGACATAAAGAAGGATAAACTGGAGACTTTTATAGGTAAAGGGATTCAATTTGAGAACATACTTGTTAATGTAATATATAAGACCCCCTTGTGTAAATATCATATTGTTTGATTAGTGTGAAAAGCTGAAAGAAAAAGGATGTATATGTATACATGTATGTGTATGTATATGTATATGCATATAAAAATAGTTAAGATACGTATATTACTGATTTCTGTGAGTTCACTGAGGAGACAGATTTGTGCTGGTATTGTTCAGACAACTGAATGCAGATGTCTTGTGCTCTAGGTGAATGATTTGGGGATGACAACGTGCAATGTATGTACCATTGTTGCCCCCTGATTGATGTGTTTTGAAATCTTGTAGATTTTTCACCTTTTTTTCTTTTTATCCTTGAAATAAAATTGATTTGGAAAAAAAAAACAATGCTGTTCATTCTGTTTACATTGACAAGCAGCAGATCTCTTAACCTTCCTTCATCTTTGCATAACTGAAACTCTGTACCCTTTGTATAGTAACTCCTCACTTTCCTTTTTCTTCAGCTCCCAGCTGCTACTATTCTATTTTCTGCTTCTGTGATCTTTAGTACTTTACACATATCACAGAGTAAAATCATCTGCATTTGTCTTCCTGTGACTAGCTTATTTCATTTAGTATGATATATTCAAGCTTCATTTATTTTGCAGCATATGCCAGAAGTTTCTTCCTTTTTAAGAGTGAATAATATTCCGGAATACGTGCATACCATGTTTGCTTTATCCATTCATCTGTCAGTGGAAAATTAGTTTTGTTCTATCTCCTGCATTTTGTGGATCATGCTGTAATGAACACAGGGTGAAAATGTTTTTTGCTTTTTTCAAAATTTTCTCTGTCTTTTAACAATATGACTGTAGCATACCTCAGCGTGGATTTTGAGTTCATCCTTGATGGGGTCTGGTGGGCTCTGTGAATCTGGATGTCCATTTCCTTTCCCAGATTTGGTAAATTTTCAATCATTATTTATTCTAACAAACTTTCTTCTACTTCTTTTCTTTTTCTTGGATTTCCATAATGCTTATATTAGTAGTTCCATAATGCTTATATTGGTAGTGTCTCATGGTTTGGTAACTTTTTAAAATTTTCATTTTTCTTCTGTGTTTTTTTTTTGGTCTTTGACAGGATGATTTTGAAATCACCTCTGGTGTTTGATCAAGTCTGTTGTTGAAATCCTCTAGGAAATTTTTCAAGCCACCTATTTTTTTCTTTAGCTCCAAAATTTGTATTTCTTAATTTTAAATATGCTGTTTCTCTTTGTTAATATCTCATTTCATTCATGAATCATTTGTGTGACCTTGGGAACCTTTTAATGAAAATTATTGTTAATTTTTTGGTGAGAAATTTCATTTATTTTTCCTCATTTAGGGTATGTTTCTTGGTTTGGAACATATTTTCCTGCCTGTGCTTTGTGATCTTGTGTTGGGATGCTTGCATTTGAAAAAGAACAGCCATTTCTGTCCTTGTTCAGCTCATATAGGTAGAGCTATTTACCAGTCATTTCAGCTAAGGATTTTTATAACCCCTCAAATTTTCTTAAGGGAACCGGGCATGACAGTGCATGCCTGTAATCACAGCATTCAGGAGGCTGAGGCAGGAGGATCATTGGGAGTTCGAGACCAGCCTGAGTTACAAAGTAGGCTCAAGGCCAGCCTGAACTGTCTCAAAAAGATGAAATAATTTTTTTTCCTACTGGGGATGAATCTTCTCAGGGTTTGTGTGTGTAAATTTCCAGTTTCCAGTTTTTGTTTTTAAGCTCATACTCATTTATTCTCTATGGTGTTTGCAGTATTTCAGGATATCTAGAAGTACCATTTATGAACCAGTTCTTTGTGGTTCTTGGTTGTGCCCTGGCAACTGCAGGATGAAGGGTCTCAGTCTCAACAGTACTACAAGATGGATTAGACTGAAATCAGTCCCTCAAGCAGCCTCTGGAGAAGCTGAGACATTGAACATATGTGCCGATTTTCCTCTTTCTATAGACAGCCTAAGATTTCTTGGTCTCTAGCTGCTGTACTGTGGGTCCCCTGGAGCAGCAGCAAGCCACAGAGTTTTGTGTTGTTCTTAATGCTTTTCCAGTGCCTAAAATACGTTCAGTCCCTTCAAGTTGGATGAGACGGAACCCAGTCTCTTGCTTAGCCCCATGAAAAGTTGAGAATGTTGGACACAGGCACCAATTCATTCCCTCCCCAGGGGAGGAATCAGAAGTGGTGGATTTTCTCCTACTAGGGCTAAGTTGGAGGAGGGGAAAATGGCAAATAAGGGTGTTAACAAATATCACCCTCAGAAAATACCTGAACTGGTGTTTTTAGTGGATTTCAACTTGGCAACATTTTCTGTCAGTACTTGTATTCGGGTAGACAGGGACTAGTTCCTTGGGTAACCCTCAAGACCTTTGTTCCAGTCTCCTCTTTTCCTCAGCAGGAAGGAGCTGGAAGGTGGGAATTACTTTCTGAGCGCACTGTGCTATGACCAGGGAAGGGACTCTGGTGAGTAAGTGCCACAGATTTTCCTACCACCTTTGATTGGTTGCTTTAATTCTTACAGGTTTCTGGATTTCTTTCTGGATTTCTCACAAAGAAACTGATCCATGTATTTTTGTTGAATCGGTGTTTCTGTGAGGCAAAGAGTATCAAAGCTTTCTCGTCTACCATTTTGCAGAAGAATGAGTGTTAATACACAAAGGACTTAGAAAAGTTCCTGGCATTCAATAAACACTCAACAAATCATAGGTCCTTTTTTGCCTTGAGGCTGGTATTTTTTCTTTTTAAATTCTCTTATTTTCCTTCAAAAATTCATAAAATAACACATTGAGAACTGCAATATGAATATTATGTATGGACAGAAGTACCTTTGAGAGCAATAGAGGGCACTATTTATAGTTGTGCCAGGTTAATGGTCTAGCTTGTAGCCCAGAATTTATAGTCATCCAAAGATTGCTAAGAAACCTCACATCTATTCATGGCAGAAGGAAGATGCTAAGTCCAGGAGGGACTGTCTCTCTCCTGGCTCTCATCTGAAGGTTTCTCTGCTTTGTTCTCTGTTTTCCTATGCATCCCAACCTTTATATACTTCTGGCAATGACTGATTCCCTAATGCCCCACAGATAAGTACAAGTTTTGTTGATGGGCATGAGTTTTAAAAATAAAGGATTGTAACATCTTGATAGAGTTAAAAATTAGATACTTTTCTCTGAAGGAAAATACATAGTACAGGAAGAAAACCATTCATCTTTAATTGTAATGAGGACCTTAGCAGCTATATTGGTACCTGCATCTCTATTTCCTTCTCTGCCTATATATCTATGTATCCTCTTCTTGATCTAAGCAGGCCTGCTCTGTATTAGTTAGGAAAAATTACTCTTTGGTAACAAGCTAAAGAAAAATTCAAAGTAAACAATGCAGTAAAGGGGCAACCGTGATGCAGGCTTTCTTTTTCCCTTGAATTTTTCTGTGGTGTGGCAGTGATAATCTATAATTACATTTTAAATTCTGTTCCAAATTTCTTGTGAATCTTTCTAGGATGCTTGTATTTAAACCTTGAAATTCCTGGAATTTACTACATAGTTCAACTTCCATGAGTCTTGCAGAGTTTGAGAAAGGTGTCGTTATTTTGAGTGAGGAATCATTTCAGTTTCTTGAGGTTGTGGGCCAGCTGCACTGCTGTGGTTTTATGAGGTGCAACTTCTCTGCATGTTTTATGTTCTCTTCTTAAATTGGGAAAGGCATATTCATGAGCTTCTTCTGTTCTGCACAATGCATGTACAGTCCTAGTTTTTCCTTTTCACTGCTGAACAGGTGATCTTTTTGTACTTACACAAGTGACCTTTTCACTTACACAAGTGACCTTGAAATGGAGGCTCTGGTCCTAGGAGGTTTCAGGTTTTAGATCATGTGTATTTTCCTCTGCAAGTGGAGCAGCCTAGTCATGGACTGCACTGACTTACTGAAGATTCTCTGAAGTTTTGGACTATGCCACTTTGAGTTTCCTGAATTCTTTCTTTATATCTACTCCTCTGCCCCTGAATATACAATCAAGGGAAGTTTTCTGATGAGAATGAATGTAAAGAATGTACCTCTCTGGAGAAATAAAGTATAATTAAATGATCTCTGGTTTTCCAAATACATGATGCTTTTATCTTTTTGCTTGTTTAAAGTTTCTCTCCCTAACAGATTACCTCTAAAAAAAACCTTTATATGAAACTAGCTTCAGCAAGAGCATTAAAAAAGCCTCATCTGTATGGAATTGTATTTTGGGAATCCTTTTAAAAAGCAGAATTTTAATTAAAAGACCTTTGCATGATTCTTCAATCCTGGGTTAATATGAATCTTCTTTCCTCTATATCCAGCAATTTGAATGCCTAGAGTCACGTAAAGCAATGTAAAGAATGATTAGCATGGGTGGTTATAGATACAGAAAGCTCATTTAAGCCCTGAGAAGCAGGATGACAAAGTAGGAATCAGCCTTCACTCTGAGTTGGACATTGTTGTGTTTGAATCCTTAGACCTTCTTACTGGGGTGACCTTGGGCACATTATCTAGATTTTTTTGGGTCATAGTTTCATCATCTATACAATTGTGTAATGATTACATAATTCTCATTGCTGTAATCAGGGCTAAATGAGACAGAGGAATAAAGCCCAGTACCTGGTACATTAAACCACTCAATAAGCACAAAGCATGTTTTCTCATTTATAGCACCAATAAGTGTGGCAGTGCAGTCTGACCTTGCCATGCTTCTTGACTCATTTTTATTCTGCTGAGTTGTCTTTCCTCAGTACTAGGAAAAGTTAAGCCTTGTACTGCAATTCAAATGAAATCTCTTGAAAGTTTGAAGATCATTTAGATAACTAGCCTGTATTTTTATTTTCTAACTCTTGTCCATGTTTATGCTCTTCAAATAGTGTGAATACAGATACAGAATCTTTATTAAATACAATTCCCCAACAGCAATGTAACACAGGGTTACATAAATCAATGTAACACCTTTTCTTTTATTACCAAGAAGCATGCATATTGCTTCTCAATAAATGTCAGACACCATAGATTTATTGCAGATGCTATTGAATATATTTTTGTTAAATTCTATAGCAAATAACAGCTCATTTAGAATTCTCTATACTCAACATGTGCTAAGTGCATCATGAAGACTGGGTCTTCACAACAATTTTCCTTATTATACTACTTGGATAATGGGTGAGAAAACTAAATTTAAAAGGAGTCAGGAAATGCAAGTGGAAGAACTGGGCTCTAGGAACTCTGCCTCGAAAGTTCTTAGTGCTGATAAGCTGTTGCTGCTGCACTAGTCTGCTTAGAGAACATGGTTTGCCATGATTACCTGCCTTAAGTGGGAGTCTAGAAATTTTGTTGTGGCTAGGCAGGTTGGCGTCCTTCTATGACCAGACACAATAAAATCTTGGATCTGCATCTTATATAGGCTTCCTTAGGCAGAGACATTGCACATGTGCTTTTCCATTTCAGTGCAGGTGGGGAGTGAGCTCCGTGTGGCCCCTTAGAGGAGAATATAAGAAACCTGCAGGTAGATGCTCCAAACTCTGATGGCACATCCTTTCCTTTACAGATCTGGCTGTGTAGTTTTGATATAATTAATTTCAGTTATAAGCACAACCATGCAGCCATACACTGAGGTCCTTGAATTCCTACAGGGAAGCACAAGTGTGATCATGGAGCTGCTGACACAAGTAGAGTCTAAAGTATCAACAGAAGTGTTGGTGGAACTGCTGAGGGAAATAAGTATTCATCAGTTGAGAACTTTCTTTGGTTTAAGTTAGTAGGGCTAAATTTTCAGGCCTTTTAGGAGTCTTAGAACTAATGCCTCTTTTTGAATTATTATATGGAGCATAATACACACTTTAAAAAACATATGCACAGTTGCAGATGATAGTTATAAAATATGCCAATATATTTGTGTGCCTTTTTATGTGTGTCCTGTGTTTCTAGTTTTGTAGCTGAATTTCCAACATCAAACATAATTGCAGGTATACATTTATGCAAGATAGGTTTAAGTACAAATGGGAGACATCTATTTATTTACTTATTTATTTATTTATTTATTTTTATATTAAAGAGAATAGAACCCAACAAAACAAAACAGAATAAAACTAATCAAAGCAAAGCAGTGAAAGTGGTACAGAAGTTCAAACCAGGATAATACAACATCAGCAATGACCATAATATATCTTGCTCTCTTCAGAATAGCTGTCCATATCATCAGGCATACCAAAATCAAACAAAACAAAACAGAATAAAACCAACTGAAATATAACATTGAATAAAACAAAACAATACATCAGAACAAAACAAAACAGCGAGAACGATACTGCACATTGTTTTCTTCAAAATAGTTGCTCACGTTATCAGACACAGGGATAGAATGAAACAGTAAAATGGAACAAAACATTGGATTTCAAAAACAAGACAGGAGGAAATCCCCCACAGTTGACACAGTGCACACTGCCATCCTCCAAGTAGATGCCCAGACCACCAGCCCCAGGCCTGTGGTCAACCAAACAATACAAACATCAAGTTATTTGTATTGGATGATCCGTGTCCCTCCAAGGCCTCATCTAATTTGGAAGGGGCTGAGTCAGGCGTTCGTGATTGGTTTGTTGTGTAGCATTGGGATTGGTGATGTGAGTGCGGCACCTGCCCAGGGGTGGAGCCGAGATACAATGTAAGGGTGAAAGGAACGTGGATCTGCCCTCTCTTGCTCTTCCACCCTCTCTCGCCAATGCGCCTTGCTGTTTGGCAGCAGCCATGAATGACAGCCCTGCCATGCCACGCTGCCTTGGAGCCAACTTAGTATGGACTGAAACTCCCGAGAAACTGTAAGAAATAAATCTTTCCTTCCCTAATTTTGGGCATCAGGTATTCTGTCTCAACAATGAGTGAAAAGTAACTAAGACGCTATTCCCTTCCTCTCAGTTGCTATCATCTCATTCTGAGTCCTCTGAGTCAGCAGAGGGTGGGGATAGGAGTGGAGGTAGGGGATGCTCTTCTGGTCTCTCAGCCAGTGCACTGGCTGGCTCATGGAAGGCATGATTTTTCTTCTGGCTGAGGCTCTTACCCATAAAGCATAGTGGGGCTTACTTCATGGGGAGGTGTGGTTACTCTTCTGGCTGAGGCTCTTACACATCAGCATGGTGGAGCCTGCTTAATGGGAAGGCTTGGTTTCTTTTCTGATTGAGGCTCTTACTGATCAGCATAGCAGGGCTTGCTTCACATAAAGCATAGTTTCTTTTCTGGCTGAGGCTCTTACCCATCAGCGTGGCAGAGCTAGATTCATGAGAAGGCTTGGTTTCTCTTCTGGTTGAGGTTCTTACTGATCAGCATAGAGGGACTTGATTCATGGGAAGCCCAAGACATGACTTTAAAGAAAAGAAAAGCAGAAGTCAGGTTTTACAGACATCAGGACACTGTCTGCAAGGCTTAGCTACCTCCTCTGTGGGCTCAGGATGACGGTCATAATGCCCCCCGCCCCACAATACTTAGTACATGGAGTCAGTGCCAATGGTGATTATGATCAGAGTCAATCATTTTTCTAAAGATTTCCTTATCTCTCTACAGACAATGGATAGTCTTTTTAAATAAGATTTTAAGTGATTTTATCTTTGCATTTTCTGCCTAATTTTCAAGTTATATACAATGTGTTTACATTGTTCTTATGACAACAAAACTCAAAAACTTGACATTTAATAATCAGTATTGTAACATTTTGAGTGTACCAGATGATCAAAAAACCAAATTTGTACATATCTGAAGACTTCAAGGGGGCATACAGTAACAAATAGGATCTCTGTGGCATAGAATTATATTTAAAAAACCCCTGCTCTTTCTAGCTTTCTGCTTTTCACAATTTCTCTGCTCAAACCTGACTTTTATAATGAAAAAATATCTCACATTGATGCTCATTATTTATAACGAAAACTTGAAATCTTATAGGATATGAAGATCAAGCACATTCATCAGAATACATCCTTTTGGGAAGACATAAATGAAATAGTATGTACAAAGAGTACAAGGTCTTAGAGTTGAAGACGGGAAGGGGAAACTTGGGCTCCACCAAGGAGGTGAGAAAAACTTCCACACCACAGCCTGGGAGCACCCAAGTACCTCTTTGAGTGATAGGTTTCAGGATTGGTTTCATTGACAAGGTATCAAAATCAAGTTATGTGATAAATATGCAATTAACTTCAGTCATTAACAAACTAATTTTCTTTTATAAAATTTTATGGTAGAAGGAAATTTAGGGAACATTCATTCTTTGCTATCAGCATACATTAATTACACAGCACAATGGGTTTCATTGTGACATTTTCTCTTGCATGAATATCACATGCTTTGATCGTTATCTTCTTCCCCATTACCCTCCTCAGCACCCCCCTCCCCCTCCCACTGATCCCCTGCCTCTTCTCAAACAGTCTCCTTGCTACTTTCATGTCAACTTTTTTTCCTTTCTAGATACCACATATGAGGGAAAACGTGATACTTGCCTGTTTGAGTCTGGTTTATTTGGCTGAATATAATCTCCAGTTCTACCCATTTTACCACAAATGACATGTATTTGTTCTTATTTATGGCTGAATATTGCTCAAATATGTATCTATTTCACATTTCCTTTATCCATTTTCTCATTAATGGGCACCTAGGCTGATTCTGTAACTTGGTTATTGTGAGTAATGCCATGATAAGCACAGGCTTGCAGGCATGTCTATGGTATCCTGACTGTCACTCCTTCGGATATATACCAAGGAGTGGTATAACAGTATTGTATGGCAGCTTAGTTTTTTGCAGAACTTCCATACTGGTCTGCATAGGGGCTGTACTAATTTACATTTCCATCAACAGCAAGTAAGGTTCTTCTCTGTTTCATTCTTGCTAACATTAGTTTTGATGATAGCCATTCTAACTGGAGTAGGGTGGAATTTCAGAAAAGTTTTGATTTTTATTTTCTTGATGGATAAAGATGTTAAACTTTTTAATGTAATTATTGGCCATTTGTATTCATTCTTTTGAGAAGTGTTTGCTCAGTTCACTGATCCATCTATTGATTAGATTACTTTTCTTTTGGTTTTAATTTTTTTGAGTTCTTTATATAGTCTTGATATTAGTCTTTTATTGGAAGAATATGCAACAAAGATATTCTCTCATATTGGAGCTGTCTGTATACTCTGTTGTTTCCTTTGCTGTACAGAAGCTTTTTAATTTGATGCAATCTCATTTGTTGGTTCTTGCTATTATTTCCTGAACTATTAGAGCCCTTCCTATTTAGGAAGTCACTGCATGGTCTATAGCATGAAGGGTTTATTCGGGTTTTCTCTAGCATTTTCAAAGTTTCAGATCTTAAGGTCTTTGATCCATTGTGAGTTGATTTTGCAGAGGGCGAGAGGTATTTGTCTAGTTTCCATCTTCCACAGGTGGATAGCCACCTTTCCCAGCACCCTTTGTTAAAGAGACCTTTTCTCAACTTACAGATGTTTGGAGGAAGATCCTGAGAGAGTTGGAGGAGCAGTCGCCGCTGCCACCACTATTGCCGCCCCGTGTGTCTACACCTCCTGGCCATCCTGCCTACCTGCCAGTGCCTCGGCAGACTGCCTCAACCCCTCTCCCGCTGTGTCCACCCTGCTCTTCCTCGTCCTGACCCCCTCTCCTGCCCAGAAAGCTGCCCAGCCACCAGCGGCCCCCCAGTGCCACCATGGGGACTGCACCATGCAAATACTCTTACATTTTAAAATATGTTGTTATTTGGGATATGGGAGTAGGAAAATCTTGCTTGCTTCATCAATTTACAGGGAAAAAAATTATGGCTGATGATCCTCACATGACTGGTGTTGAATTTAGTACAAGAATTATTGAAGTTAGTGGCCAAAAAATCAAACTGCAAATTTGGGAAACAGCAGGACAGGAGTCATTTAGAGCTGTTACACGAAGCTACTACAGAGGAGCTGCAGATGCACTTACGGTGTGTGATATCACTAGAAGAAATATATATAACCATTTAAGCAACTGGTTGACAGATGCAAGCAATCTCACCAATCCAAATACTGTAACAATTTTCATAGGAAATAAAGCAGATTTGGAGGCACAGAGAGATGTTACATATGAAGAAGTCAAACCGTTTGCTGAAGAAAATGGCTTATTGTTCCTCGAAGCAAGTGAAAAAATGGAAGAGAACGTAGAAAATACTTTCCTAGAGCCTGCCAAGAAAATGTATCACAGCTTTCAGGGTGGAAGCCTGGATCTGAATGCTGCTGAATCTAATGTACAACACAAGCCCCACAGGTAGGCCAGCTAACCAGTGAACCCCAACTCCAAAGAGAAGGCTGTAGCTGCTAGTGACCACTTTGCTGCAGCCCCTCATTTGACCTTTCACCTCTATCTGTTGGAAGCAGTACTTTTTATTGTCTCATTGTCTTCCATACATCTTACTGGGTTTAATTAAAAAAGAAAAAAAGAAAAAATTCTGTTGCAAAAACAGTTTAACAATACTAAACTGCTAAGCAACTAGATGTAATCAGGTTATCAAAGGTGAGTAGAGTAATAAATCTCTCCTGCATGGTAAATCTAGACTTCCCCCTCCCTTGATTGTTCTCGTGATAGATACGTCACCAATGTATAATTTAAACTGAGCAGTGATGCTGGACTTGACTTTCACCCCCCCTCTTTTGCAAGGCTTTGTCTTACTGTACGGTTTAACTTGATGAGATCTCTGGTCTTTCTTCCCATCTTTAACTCTATGAGTGTCTGTTGCACCTGATAAACTCATTGCTGTGCAATGACTTCTGATGGTAGAGAAGGGGGTTCTATGACTGCTTTTGTTTTGTTTTTCCTGGGTAAATTCCATTCTGGAGTGGCATTTTTCTTCATATTTGCTTTTGTCTTAGCCTTGCACAGGGAAAGAATACCCATTTATCTTTCTCTTATGCTTAATTAATAGCTTTATTTTTTACACCATTTTATCCTTTTCTCCTTGACAGAAAGTAAATATATATAAAATTTGAAGGAACCGACCTAGCAAAACATTCTATGTATATTATTTTAATGGAGAAAATAATTGATTACTGGCACTGGAACAGTATAAAATACCAGTTTGTGCAGTATGACCTATATGTGTCTATGTTATTCCCTTCCATTTCACACAAGGAAATAGACACAACTGCACTTCACAAGTAATACTAGCTCCACCCTTGGTGCCGGCAGTGTTTGGAGTTAGCAGATTCTGTTCCATCTTTGCACTGTGGCTTACCTGCTGATTTTCTGTGCACTTGGCAATGTGCTAACTTGCTTTTCTGTTTTGCAAATGTTTTGCATTACAGACTGCATTCTTACCTTACTGTATAGAAAAAGAAAAAAGGCTGGGTTTATTATTGCACATTTTAAACTTTTATACCTTTTTCTTCTTGTGATGGTCAGTTTCTGAACCAGATAGCCAAAACCCCACGTCTGCTGTTAAGGGATTTTAAATTGTGTATTTTTAGCACTATAGTGAAGCAATCCAAGGTTATCCTTTGTATTGGTATGAGGGGCTATTTTATGTCATGTCGGTATAAATTGCTTTGTAAAAGGGAAAGTGTTTCTAATGGTGTTTCAGTGTTGCTGCTGATAAGTAAATTACACTTTGTGCTAGGTGGTTCGACCACTGGAAGAATATGCATGGCAAGAGAAACAATCTTCTTTAGACAACAAACATTTGTTTCACTAAGTTCTTCATTTCTGTTGCTTGTATGGTTCAGTGGCTGGGAATTGAGAAGGTATCTGAAGTGTAGGACAGGTAATTCCAAGCATATCTCATAAAGTGCAGTCAGTTCAACTGTTGTGCTTAAAATACACACCTAAAATCCCTCTTTATAGACACTAAAGTAAAATTACATCTTTCTGGGTTATAAACATGTAGTTCCAGAGTACTGTATAGTCAACGTTAAATAAAGCCAAAACTGGAATGTACAGAAAATAGGATTTGGTTGATTTGTGGACTCATCTTTATTTTTGTCCTTGTTTAACTTTTTTAAAAACAAGATTCCTAGAGTAGATCCATATGTTCTTTTAAAGACATACAGTGACCCATTTTGCTTACATTGTTGCATCCCTAGGGATTCACCCAGGGACCACGACCTGCTGGTGTGTGTATATATTTACAAAACAAAACAAATCACCCATTGGGATATAAGGTAGCAATCACAAACTGAAGACTTTGGCTCGTTTAGGTGCAATACCCTGATTCCCAAAGTTAATTACAGTGGGTGTTATTGTTATTGTGACAGAAGGATTTATTTAGACTGCTGTACTCTTCATTTGATGAAGCAAAATGCTATTAATCCTAATATTTGTAAATAAATTACCTGTATCTAGGAAAAAAATGTGTTCTTTTTTTCAACCTTTGTCAATAATCAGCTGAAGCTTTGTGGGTTTATTTTTGGGTCTTCTATTTAATTTCATAGCTTGGCATGTTTATTTTTATGCCAATATCATGCTTTTTTGTTGTGATGCATGTACAGCATATTTTAAATTTAACACTAATACTCTCAGCATTGCTCTTTGTGCTGAGTTTCTGGTTATGTGTAGTATTTTGGTAGTATGACCAATTTAATAATATTGCTTCTTGCAATCCGTGAACATAGGAAGTCTTTCTAGTGTCTTCTTCAATTTTTCCTTTCACATCTTATAATTTTCTATCTAGAAGTCTTTTACCACCTTGGTTAAGTTTATTACTAGGCATTGTCTATGTTACTGGAAATGCAATTGTTTCTGACTCTTTCTCAATGAATTTATTATTGTTGTACAGGAAAACTGCGAGGTCTTGCATGCTGATTTTTGTGTCCTGCTACTTTGTGTGTATATATATATATATATATATATATATATATATATTTTTTTTTTAATGAAATCTAAGCCTTTTGGTTGTTTCTTTTGGTAAAAAATCATATCATCAGCAAACAGGGATAGTTTGACATCCTCCTTTCCTATTTGTATCCATTTTAAGAAAATATTTGTTCTAATATGCATTTTCTTTCCAAGATGAACAGACTCAAATCTAAATAGATTACATGATTTTTCTCAATGAATAGCAAAGGAGTGGCAAAATTGAACTAGAAGTCCATTTGCTTCAGTCCTGGGAAAGTGATCCAAGTGTTGTGTCTAATTATTCCTAAGGTGACATGTTTCACTAAAAACGTGCCTCGTTCTAGCTTAGATATCTGTTGTAATCCCTCCAGATCAAGAATAATAAATTAACTCAACTGTTTGCTCCCAGTTGCTCAAAGGAAATAAATTTATTAAACCTTCTGGATTAACTTCAATCTTTTGCAAGAGGACACAGCCATACTGTAAGTTTAAAAATACTGAAGCTGACATCTTGAGAAATTAGAGATGAAACATGAATCTAAGAAATAACAGACTTTAGAGAAGTAGATAAAATAATCAGTTGTGCAATAGATCTATGAGTTGGAGTCAAGCTTAGTGAGTATATTTCAGTTATGAGCCTCCAGTTACTTTCAGTGACCTTGGCCCTAGATTGGGTGCTAAGGTATTCTGTTTACAAAACATTTTTTTTAAATAGTGAAACTTCCAATGCCAAAGCTATTGACAATGTTTAGTGGGGAGAACAAAAGCTCTCTGTGATGAGATTAGTGGTAAATTATATTTAGTGATTTTTCAAGTTACAGTTGCATTAGAAAATTATTTGACTTGTTCTGTTGATTAAACTTCAACTGAGTTATAGTAAATCTGCCTCTGTACTTCCTGAAACTCGAGAGTCATGCATTTCTTATTTTGTTCCTATTTTGCGTGTATGGGATTTGGTGGCAAATTCCTTGGATCTGAGCTGCTTTTTCCATTTCATATTTTTTTCTTCCCAGATTTGTTAGGTACTTAAGAATTTTATAGGCATTCTAAACAGAGTCTATATTTTCTACTTTTAAAAGAGAATGTTGAACTGCTAAATAAAACAAACAAACAAAAAAACACAGCTAAATGAACTGAGGCATAAAATTTTAGTATAAAAGAAAAAAGAAAAACCCTTGAATGGGGTTAATTGTGCTTTCCTCGGATTGCTAAGCTAAATCACATACATATCTTTGATTTAAGGTTGAAATTACTATCTTGTAGCTTCACACATGAAATCAAATTCATAAAATGTTTTTAGGTTTCCATATTGAAAAGAGCATAATGAATGGATATTTCCACAATGCTGGAAAATTAACTGAGTGTTCACTGTGAACTTCAGGTGTTCTTAGACACTGTTGTATGCTGTACACCTGGCCTTCCATGGGTTGAAGAGGTCTGATTTTTGTCCTATGAAGGAACATTACAGAAGTCTGTGATGTTTCACACACTACTGTTGTGAAGGCTTACCTGGAAGTCCAACAGTTACGTGCTTTTCCCATGTGCAAGAGTCAGCTTGGTGAAGTCATGAGACTACCTTTACTTGTTCTGAGTTTAAGAGAATGTCTTGCTTACTTCTTCGCTCGTTGCCGAGATGAAATACCTGACACCCTAAATTAGGGAAGGAAAGGTTTATTCTTACAGTTTCTCGGGAGTTTCAGTCCATACTTAAGTTGGCTCCAAGATAGCGTGGCATGGCAGGCCTGCTGTTCATGGCGGCTGCAAGTTGCAAGCCGCAAGCCGCGCTGGCGAGAGAGAGAGAGAGAGAGAGAGAGAGAGAGAGAGAGAGAGAGAAAGAGAGAAGCGGAAGGCCCGCCTTTCCTTATACTGTATGTCGGCTCCACCCCCGGGCGGGTACAGCAAACCGAACACAAGCAAGCGACAGACTTAGCCCCATCAAAAGTATGGGAGGACTTGGGGGTACATAGCATATCACCCGATACAGAGAATCAGAAATTATACATTTAGATGAATCACAGAATCATGCATGTCTGATCTAGAAAGCAATGTCTGAAGTCACCCTAAGACTTTGCTTTCATCACTGCCATCTGGTCTCCTCGTTTGTACCGAAAATATTAACAGTGATGACATTCAATGATGGCTTTTACTTTTTGAATTTGGGATGTCTCTATTCACAGAAATGCTAGACAGTAATAATCATACCAAATTTCTTAGGACTTAAAGAATATTGAAAAATAAGCCAAAATTTGCCCTTTCGTGTGACTTATAGAAGGCATCTATTGAAGGTGTAACAGGAGTGTCTTGAGGCACCATGTTCTGTGATGAAATTCATGCATTCCTGATGAAAGTAGTAATGTTTTGTGGAGTCAGTCAAGATGTTTCCTGGGCTAGTGAGGCAGGATCTTCCAAGTTGCTTTTAGTACATATATCCTACAAGTGTTGGCTTTACTCTTTATAAATTATAGGAATAATATTTTAATATTCTTTAGAGCGAAAGGAGGAAGGATAAAGGGGATGTAGAGACAGAAAGACTGATTTTAAATTTTAATGTACTCTTTACTGGATAGGAAACTACAGAGATATGATTTTGAATTGCTTTTGACATTTACTGGATTTTGATTTTCAACTAAATTTAATTTTAATTGAAATAAAAAGCTTGAGGTTCAGTAGTCATGGAGTATACCATAAGAGTTCAAATGGATGGTAAGAATATTCTAATTTAAGGTATTCCTGTTTTTAAAATGATAAAGTCAGGAATGAGTTCTGACAGTCCCTTTCCCAAAGTTATATATATATTTAGGATAAAACGACCATTACCTGCTCTGACAGACCAGAAGAGAAGCATTCTCTTCATGTGAGGAGTGTGACTTTACTTTTACATTTAGAAAATGTCCAGGGAAATCTGAACAAGTTCATTCAGAGACCAGGTTCCATCCCTATTTTTCTTCTTATTTCCTTGTTCATAGTTATCATCTTCACAGTAAGTGTCAGAGCTCCAGAATTTAGACCACAGGAAGCAGCAAGACGAGGGAGGCATGAAATATTTCCTTTATAGACAACCCTACAAGTGAGGAACATATCTTTTTAGTATACTCTTGTGCATAAACCTTAGTCACTTGGCAATACCTAACACAAAGAGGCTGGAAAAGTTAGTTCACATTCTGAGCAGTCAGATGCTCGGCAGAAGTCAAGGGTTATCTTCCTAAAAGGACAAGAGAGAGAATGGCTATGGGGAACAACTGACAGTCTCATTGACACTGTTTGATAGTAGAGTCACCTTGGGAAGTTTAAAAATACACAGTCCTGGGCTACAATCTTGAAAGTTTTGATTAAGAGGGTCTGGTTTAGGCCAAATTATTCCGGTATTGTATCTAAGTGATAAGGTAAATCCTAGAAAGTGCCATTCCAGTAGAATTTTCTTTTGTAGAAAATCTATTACTCTTTGGACTTTCAAAGGGAGAGACATACAATAAATAACTATATAGGAAGCATCTTTGTGCTTTTTCCTATTGAGAAATTTCATTAAAGATACTGTACTCCATAATGTTCAATCCTTTTCACTAAATTCTTTCAACATTTAGACTCAGGTAAATATGGTTGAATCATGCTCTAAAATTTTATTTTACTAGATGTTGGACCCATATAATCTACTGAAACTTCCTTTTTGCCTTAGTTACAGAAAGCAAAGAACTTTATGTCGCATTTTTAGAATTTGTGCAGATAATTTCTTCTATTTCCTGATCCTCTTACATATATTCAATATTGCAGGACTTTGATCTTTCCATTTATAAGCATCTTTTATAGGTTTCCTTAAATTCAAATTATATGAGACATAATAAAACAGGAATTTCTAACATTTCTCAGTAAAGAATATATTGTGAAAGTGACAGTAATGTTTAATTTTTGGGTAATTTGTTTGTGAAAACTAGGCTATAAGCATCTTATAACATTGACCTTTGTATCACCAACCTGTGTAGTCCAAACAATCCTCAGCCCAAAGTGGTTCAATTTTAGTGTAATGTACACAGAAATATAGTCCAGTCAAACAAATGTAATTAAGAACAAGATTCAAGCTTTACTTAGACATCTCCAAGATGTCTATTAACAGGGATACTGCTAATTAAACACAACAGTATGCTTTAAACACAGAAGGTTCCAAAATTTCACTTTCTTTTCAAATTTCTTGCATCCTTTAGAACCCAGCAGTTGCCAAATTTTCTAAACTGTCTCTGACACTCAGCCAATTTTCTTCTTTTTTCTTTTTGTTTTCCTGTGCAGCACTGTATCATCTGCCTTTTAAGAGCACAGAGTTAATTTCCACTCCAACCTATGGTTGCTTTAGGCAACTCCAGGCTTCCTATGCTTTCCCGCTTCCCACAGAGGGAATTGTGTGACTCCTGGATGCATCAAACTCCCCTTGATGCATTCTTTGGCTGGCCATACTGTTGAGGCATTCCCACTTTTGATGTCACTAAGGTTTTGCGGTATTAAGCAACCTCTTCAGAGTTATCCAGCTGAGGATCAAGATATTAAAGTACCAGGTACACAACTTCAAAGTCTATGTTCTTAAACTCTATTCTCCTATTGCACCTTATGGCAGAGATGATGGCATTTCAAATATATCTTCTAGAAACCATTCTCATCAGACTACTTATCATGTTCGATTTTAATTGCTTATTTTTGTTCTTCATTGTACTCATTGCAAATTCAGTGAGGTAGTTTTATGTTATTTAGTAATGACATTTTCATCAGTATATGCACTGCTGTGTACAAAATATGCAAAAGTTACGGAATTAATCATTTGATGATTGGACTAAAGGGGTGTATCTTCCCCTACAACTGTGCAATTTTTCTGTTATTAATGGAGTACTTATCTCTATAATCTCAAGCATTTTCAGAAATCAAGAATAGCTACTTCCCACAAAAATATAAGACCACTGGTATATAGTTATGAGTGATCTTTCTTTCTTGGTTCATAAATTGATTTTGAAGAAAATTTCAAAGGGATAGTTTAAAAATGTTTAGGCTATGACAACACTGTGTTCTGTAGTGGTAAAAAAAAATCCACAGCATTTTATAGGCAGAAAGTTAAAATATGAATCCTACCTCTGAACAATCTAAGGTAAGAAGGTTGAACAATTTGAATTTCACATTTTTCACATAAAATTGGGGATATCACTTGCAATGCATGGTTTATTTGTTGGTATCAAATGTGACATGTCATGTGTGAAATTTCTTTGAAAAAAGTCTCAATGTTTTCTTATCTGAATTATTAAAACTTTAAATTGTTAAAATGTCATGAATAATAAGTATATCATGGTTATTATTAGATACAAAGTGTACAATAATCCCTCATTTGTATTGTCACTTTTTTAATCTAAAAGTCTCTGGAGAAAAGGGTATGCAGGGTTTTAACTTTCTCCATCTATTTTTGAACAATAACTATACTTGTTATCAAGTGCAATTTCTGTGATAAGTTCCTAATGATACACTCATCATACCACACATCTTATGGAGTAATAATCCATCTTGATTTATATAAATATGACTTACCAATGCCATTCTGTGGTATTGTAAATATTTAAAAAAATAGAATAATATTTATTTCAGTAAATATTTAGCAAAATAAAAGTCATATTCCAATTCACCATCTTGCCAAGAAATAAAATTTGGGCAATAAACAAAATGTAACATCTGCACTTTGATGAAACTAAACAGTTACAGATCTTTCATAGCTCTTTTCCACTTTTATCAAGGTTATTAAAATCATTATACATTAAAGACAGCATAATGAAACATAATTAAGTTCTACCAAATGAACAATAAGTGCACTTCAGCAATGTCAGTAATTCAGAGTATGTATTAAATAAAATTGGAACTCAAGACAGTTACTTTTAATTAGGTTATGGAATATAAGCCATAGAGAAGTGGCAAGCCTCTATAGTGTAACAGCAATTATATTGAAAAGGTCACTGGAAAACAAATATATTAGGATCCAATAGAAGAATAAACAGAAGTTTCTAAAATATGAATTTTGATGAGTTTTAATTTCACCGTGCTTTACTGTTTTCTTCAATATACTCCAATAATGTGATTTCACCTTTACCCTATGCATTTCAGTGAAATAGGCAGCTTTGCCATAAAACTTATGCAAAAACAGACTTACAGAGGATGGATGATATCCTTGCATTTTAAAAAAAATTTAGTTATACCCAAAATGTATTTTGCTCATATAATGTACAATGAACTGGCACACCTGGTCAAGAATACTACCTTGTGAATGTGTATCATCTAAATCACTGACTTCTTGGGGGTCCTCAGATCACTTGTCTTACAGGTAATCATCGTCTTCCCAGGTTGTTTCAAAATAAGTTACATTCTGGCTTTTCCTGAATGGTCTTAATTCTAAGAGCTCATCTAATTCATTATACAATTATTATCTGTATAACCATGAAAACTTTAGATACTAATGTCTTTTTCAAGCAATATTTTTATAAGATATGGTTTTTCTAAGCATTGCAGGGTTGTTTTGGTTAACACTTTGAGAATAGACCCACATTTTGAAATAAAGTACAAAAATTGTAAATCATTAAGCACAAATAAAAAAAGGTGACATATAGATACACCTTCTAAGTATCTTCTGGTCCATCATCAATTATTTCCTAATTAGTTGTGATAAAGACCATTGTATTTTCTCTGGTTCTCTTTAAGAAGTTGTTGTTGGAGGGGGGCATTTTATTTAGCATCATTTGCTTATTTTTTTCTGAGTCCTGCACCCATTATATCTCACATGATTCCATGACATTTGACATTGGACAGATATATTAGGCAACATTATTTTTACTGCAGCCAACAGAAAGAAAATGACTCTGAACAACTCAAATGGAAAATAGTCATTGAACGTAGCTACATACAATTAAAAAATAGCTAAATGGTCACGCTTCTGGGAGGCAGGGGTGAGACTTAGGTCTGGGGTCTTAGTAAATGCTGTTCATGTGGACACTCAGTCCCCAAGGGACAACGTGTCCTTTGTTTAGACTGCAGATTCTCAGGAGAAATGCATGGACTCATTCAATTTTATTTCTAATGTTTCTGTCTCTGTATCTATCATCCATGGGCTAAAGAGTAATGGAATGCCACAAATACATTAGAGTGAATACTTCTGTGAGCCTAGATACACCTCATTCTGTGTTTGTTACTGTTGTTCACTGTATCAGGTTTGATGAGGTTGTTGGGAGAATTTCTTGCCTTTATACCAGTCATTCTTCAAATTTCCACATTTGAGCATTGAATGCTTATTAGATTTGTATCCACAGCTCCATCTATTTCTATTTCTATAATTGTTTCTTGTGTCACAGAGACAATTCTTCTGGCAGCTGTTCATGTTCAGATCAGGATGGTACTCAAGAAGGGGCATAGAGCAGTTGGCCATCTGATGCCTCAGAAAGTTGGTTTCTCATGCCTCAGTTATTTTCTTGCCCAGATTGCACAATGCTGCAATTATGACTTTTGCCACCACTTAGGACAAACTGGTCCTTCCAGTACGTTTGTGCAAGGTGGACTCATGTGGCTTTTCATAGAGAAGAAATAACTTTTGAGTGGAGGGCCATCTGAAAGATTACTTTCAGGATGAAGAATTACTCACCCTGCAGTTAATTTCTAACTTCATAATCAAATATTTTCCCCTCAGTTGTTACAGATCAGTTCATAATGACTTGTTGGTCTCCTAGAGTTTTTGGTATTTAATTATTTTATGTTGATTAATGCATGAAATCAATCTGTATAGTGTTTTACTTCAATCCATCTTCAAGGCCCTGGAGAGATTTACTGAATATTGCAAGCTTTGTTTTAATGTTCTTTCAATTCTTTCAAGTCCACTTACTGTGGAAAAGAAGAACAGAGATGAATGTGGCTCCCTGGAGTATTTATTTGTCCAGGTGGAAAATTCTTGCTACTGCTTTCAGGAAAGCTTTCAAACCTAAATTACAGTCATATTCCTTAAAGTTAAAATGCCAAAACATAAATCTATAAATACTATAAAGTAGGGGTTTTTTCAATATCATGCTCTTGATAATTTAACATTCTAGCATTTCAATATATTTATTTATTTATTTGTACTAGAAATCGAACTCAGGACCTTTCACTTGTCAGGCAGACACTTATGCCACTGAGTATACCCCCGGTCTAGCATTTCACTTTTAATGGACTCAAAATGACACTTTTTTTTCATTTAAGTAATAGTACCAGTAGACATAGTAACTATTTCTATTTATGGTTCATTGTATGAGTTTAAGTAGGCTATTTGAGCTTTTGAGTACTCCATTACTAAAATGAGACTATTAGTGTTCATATTTTTCATGAAAATGAATAGAATTTTCACATGCAGCATCATTGGCCTGACTGAGAGGATGTTAGTTATATCTACTATTCATAGTGTTCCATTTTTACCTGTTTTCAAAGTATACGATTTTTTGGTTTGTTTTATAATTGTTTCTTCTGTCGCAGAGGCAATTCTTGACAGCTATTCTTATTCAGATCACGAGATACTCAAGGATGTGCATGCAGCAGTTGTTCATCTGGTATCTCAGTTTCCTCCATTATGATCACCACATAGGCTGCAGGGTGTAAAGTAATTTTCATTTGTGTAAGCCTGTGAGTTTATTTTGGGTACTGAAATGGCTTCTTAATATTATGGAAACATTTTACCTCTTTCAGAGCCTATCAAACCTGATCATATTGATCATATTTTAAATATTTCATATTTCTCTCTTTAATACATGGAAATTAAAAACAAAGATTACAATAGACAATCTGATTCTGGAGCTATATGTCTCTGGTCTCTGGAACTTTCTTCAGCTGCTTTATTTGTCCTTTAGGAGTTTACTGTTAAATGGGATTAATGTCTTTTCTATTATCAGATTGTGCAGAATCTAATTATACACCTTTTTTTGCTATTTCTGTTACTCACTATAGATATTTTAGGTCTAGAACTTTGAAAACACTTCGAAATTACTAATGATTCAATAAATGTTTTCCACCTTTGCAGTTTTCCAGTTTTAATTTTTAAGAACAACTAGGCAGCATTGCTTATCTTTTAGAATAAACTTGCTGTAATTATCATAGCCACTATATCCTGATAACCCCTATATGATAAGCACCAACTACTTTCTAGATTTTCAGTTATTAAAAAATAAAATTTGTATTTTCTAATCATTATATAAAAATATTGCTTGCAGGAGGATGGTGGAACAGTAAGCAGCAAAGTAAACAGCCTTTCTGAGAGATACAGTCCAGATGCTGGAATATAGCACCATGGGGAAGACAACAAGGGGAGAATTGGGTCCCTGGGATGTAGGAAGCATCTAAAGTGAGAATTGAAGCCCACAGAAAGAGTATAAAGATAAACTTAAATGAAGAAGATGGCAGCTGGGGGCACCTTTACCTGGAGCCAGACCCACTGTGAGAGAGGAGTTGTTGGAACCTGGGGACACATGATCAAAGTGATGTGGTAGCTGGTGACCCTGGAGGCCTCTGCAGAGAGAGGCGGCATTGGAGGGGAGCAGCAGTGGAGGGGAACAGCAGACCTGGAAAACTGAGCTGGCTGGCAGTGAGTGTAGAGGACTCAGTCCTCCCACAGGTGACAGCAATTGGGAGCCATTTTGGAGTCAGGCCAGATAAGCCTGGAACCAGAACAGGTGCCAGCTTCCTCCAGCAGCTCCTAGCTGGGCACAGACCTGTGGAAATTGCTTGGACTGAGCCCTGCCCCTGCATGCATTCTAGCGGCCATTTCAGAAGTTTCCTGCTGGTAACCAGCTTGGTCTGGAGGCCGCAGCCCCCTGCACTGCACAAATTCTAGGGGTGGTAGTGGAGGATCCCTGCTGGTGACCAGCCCAGATCTGCAGCCTGTGGCCAGCCCTGCCCATGCATGCACTTTATCAGCCATCAGAGAGCCAACACAGGCTGGGAAAAGCAGCAGACAGCCCTGCACCAACCCACCCAACGACCACCGTCAGATATCTGTAGCCAGCACTGGCTAGAAGAACCAAACAGTATTTCTTCAGAGAAATTGTAGCCAGTGTGGGAAGTTCCTGGGACCTCAGTATCCACTTGTCCAGAAGAACCCAGGAATATGTCAAGACAAAGAAGCAAAAGGCAATATCTGACCTCAAATCCAAGCAAAGCAAGTCTGGGAAATGCAAACATGAAGGAGATTGGGAGTCACAAACCTGAAGTTTCTGAAGCATTGCAACTGAAGAAAAGAAACAACTTCATGAGGTTATAAAAGAAATTAGAACAGAAATACTAACTCAAGTAAAAGAAGAAATGAAAAACATAGTAAAAGAATTACTAAGCATCTCTAAGGAAGACATAGGTAAAAAAATGGAGGAGCATAGGAAAATGGGGGAAACCTTGAATGAATGATATGAAAAAGATTTGGATTACATGAAACAGATACAAAGAGATAGCCAGGAAATAAAAAACTCCATTGAAAGCTGGCAGAACCACTTGAAAGAAACTGAAGATAGACTTTCAAACCTTGAAGATAAGTTTGCAGTTTGTGATCACGAAAGATCCTTTCAAAATAACAAGGAACCTGGAAGTAACAATTCAACAGCTGCAACACAGCCCAAAGAAACATAATTTAAGAATATTAGGTGTGATCAAAAAAGCAGGGGTCAACACAAATTACATTAACAGTCTATTTACAGAAATAATGTCAGAAAACTTCCCAAGCATGGTATTGTGGGTATGGTCCTGTGACCCCCCCTCCAAGCCTCATGTAATCTTGGATGGGGCTAAATCTGGCATTCATGATTGGTTTGTTGTCTAACACTGGGATTGGTGATATGAGTGCTGCTCTCATGCAGGGGTGGAGCCAACATACAGTGTAAGGGTGAGAGGAAGGCAAGTCTTTTTTTCTTTCGTGGTTGCCTTGCTATGTGCAGTGGCCATGAATGGCGACCCCACCATGCCATGCTGCCTTGCACCCAACTAAGTATGGACTGAAAACCCTGAGAACTGTAAGAAATAAACCTTTCTTTCCCTAATTTTGGTTGACAGTTATTCTGTCTCAGCTATGAGAGAAAAGTAACTAAGACAGAATTTGGGGCCAGTGAATTGGGGTTGTTGCTGTGACTAAACCTGACCATGTGGTTCAAGAGCCTTTGGCAATGGCTTATGGGAAGAGTTTGGAAAGGTTCGGAGATGTCACCTGAAAGAGTGATGCTGGAACAACTTAGGCTGTTCTGTATGGGAGAATCTGGTCAGAGCTCAGAAGACCAGAAGGTTGATAGAAAGCCTACTGGTAAAGACCAGGCTCACGAGGTTTCTGCTGGGAAGAAGGACTGCATTGGGTGTTGAACTCCACATGATATGTGTTACAGGTTGGCGGAAAGTTTGTCTGCATTCTGCTCCTGTCCAGAGACTTTGCCTGAGACTGAGATTAAGTGTGATGGACTGATTAATCTGGCAAAAGAAATTTCAAGGCAACCTAATGTTGAGGTGGTGGCCTGGCTATTGTTGGGGACTTTTAGCTAGATTTATATTGTGAATCTAGAGCAAAGAGCCCAGTATGGTGATTTAAAACATTGTGAGTTTGTGGACTGTAAAGATAGAGCTGACACCTAGATTGCTGAGAAGGAACAGAGAAATAAAAATCATGGCCTGGGGGCATCTTGGGTAGCAGTGGGCCTCCATCCTTTGCAGCCTCAGACCTTCAAAAGTGAAAGAGTTTGCTTGGAGGAGAAAGCCACAGAGAGTCATGTTTCAGAGTGGCAAAAAAGGCCACAGTAGATTTCAAAACGGTGGTGACCACACCAGATTTCAGAATGGCAGCAGCATAGAGAAACTTTTCCCCACAATCAGGTTCAGAGAGCTCAGTGATCCAGGCACTTGACCCCTACAGCCAAGAGAGAGGAAAGCCTGCTACTGCTTCAGCTGGCAGCGGGCCTTGGTGGCATCCACATGGTGCTGGTTTTAGGTGCAATGAAAATGCACAAATACTAAGGCCAGGCAGCTTCTGCCCCACCTTCAGAGGGTAATATGTAAAGATGTAAGGGTGAAGCCAAGGGTACAGTGGAAAATACAGAAGTTTTTAAAAGCCAGGAACATAGATTTTCCAAGAAAAACTGCAAGAATTGAATAGAATGAGCTTAAGAAAAAAGCTCTGAAAAATGGAGCCCTTGGAAGTGTCACAGGGGTGGAATCACTCCACCCTTTTGGAGCTTGCAACCAGATTGTTTTAGATGCTGAGCATAAAACTCCAGGACTTAATGTTTGCCCTGCTGGATTTTGGACTTGCTTTGGTTCCAATGCTTTGCATTCTCCTGTTTGTAACTTTTGGAATGGTAATGTTTATCTTCTGGCTTTGCATTTTGGAAGTGCTTAACTTGGTTTCATTTGTACAGGGGGTTACTATAAAGAGTTTGTCATAGATCTCAGAGGAGATTTGGGACTTGGACCTTTCAGCAATGCTGAAACTGTTAGGACTTTGGCAACTTTTGGAAATGGACTAAATGTCTTTTTGTATAAAGGATATACATGAGTCCTTGGGAGGTTAGGGGTGGAATGTTGTGGGTAAGTTCCTGTGTCCTCCCAGAGCCTCATGCAATCTTGGCTGGGGCTGAGTCTGGTGTACATGATTGGTTTGTTGTCTAGCACTAGGACTGCTGATATGAGTGCTGCTTCTGCCAAGGGGTGGAGCAGACATGCAGTGTAAGGGCTAGAGGAAGGTGCGTCTTTTGTTCTCTCTCTCATGGTTGCCTTGCTGCTTGTGGTGGCCTTGAATGGCGGCCCCACCACTCCATGCTGCCTTGGAACAAACTAAGTATGGACTGAAACCCCTGAGAACTATAAGAAATAAACTCTTCCTTCCCTAATTTTGGGCCTCAGGTATTCTGTCTCAGCAGCAAGAGAAAAGTAACTAAGACACATGGGAAAAGGAAGTGACATTCAGATAAGTAAACATATAGAACTCCAGCTAGCCATAACCAAAATAAATCTATACCCAGACATATAATAGTCAAGATCCATAAATTCAACCTAAGAACAGAATATTAAAAGCTGTTAGAGAAAAGCAACAGATCACCTATAAAGGAAAACCCATCAGAATCATGATAGATTTCTTAACACAAGCCATCAAGTTAAGAAGAGCTTGGAGTGAAGTATTACAAGTCATGAAAGAAAACAACTTCCAACCCAGATTGAGGTACCCTGCAAAACCATCTTTCAAAATTAACAGAGAAACAAAATACTTCCATGACAAAGAACAACTGAAGGAATTCATGACCACCAAATCAACTCTACAAAGAATACTGAAGGACATTCTAGAGAGAGATAAAAAAAAGACCACAGCTCCAGAAACAGTGGCAGAGGAGTATCACCGAGTGGGGCAGACAACTGAATGGAGAGGAAAAGTAGGCAGCCAGTGGCAGGAAAATAACATGACAGAGATGAGGCAGTGCATGTTGGCCATAACCATTAATGTACATGGCCTCAATTCACCAATTAAAAGGAACACAGGCAGAGTGGATCAGGAGACAGGATCCATCAATATGCTTTATACCAGAAACACATTAAACTCAAAAGTGGTTTCATAGACTGAAAGTCAAAGGAGAGAGAACAATGTTGTATGTGACAGGGAACCAGAAAGAAGTGGGCATAGCTTGCCCACTAGCTGCAGAGTGGACAAGAAAGACAAGGCATTTTTATCCCATGGAAAGCTACTCAGCTATAAAGAAAAATAACCTGGAGGCTCCTGTCGGTAAATGGATAAAACTTGAGATCATGCTCATGGATGAAATGATTCAGAATCACATGAGTGAACATCGTGTTATCTCCCTAGTATAAAAAACTAAAGGAGTTAGTGGGATTTAAATTACACAATACATATTGTGAAAGTGAAAGGGGAGGAAATATCTAAAAAGGGAAGGGAGTGATCATTGTTAATCTATTATCATGATTTAAATCCCATATTGTTTTCATTGTTCTGTTTAGTTTGGTTTTATTCTGTTTCAGTTTTTTTAATTTTATTATATTTGATGTCATGGACAACTATTTCAAAGATAACAAAATACATTATGTTAGTCATTATTGATTTCCTATTACCTTGTTTTGAAGCCCTGTATTGCTTTCATTGTTTTGTTTTGAATGTTTTTATTCTATTTTGATTTGTTTAACTGTATTATGTCTGATGATACAGGGAACTACTTAGAAGATAACAAAAGACATTATGTTAACCACTGTTGGTTTACTATTGTTTTGAAGTCCTGCATTTCTTCCATTGTTTTGTTTTTATTGGTTTTATTCTGTTCTATTTTGTTTGATTTTATTATGCCTGATGGTATGGGCTGTTATTTTGAAGATGGCAAGAGGCATTATGGTAGCCATTATTGATTTCCTTTTATCTTTTTTTGCAATCATGTACCATGTTCATTGCTTTGTTTTGATTGACCCTATTCTGTTTTATTTCACTTGTTTTTATTCTTTTCAAAATAAAAAATAATAAAAATATGGCTTGTAATTGTACTATCATTGTAAGTCAGAACTCTACTTGATATTAAAAATGGAATAATTTTGAATCATTATTTTATTCTATTATCTAGATCTTTGAATAATTTTATGTACAGGAAGATGGTGGAGTGGTAAGCAACAGAGAAAACAGTCTCTCTGAGAGTCACCATCCAAGATGCTGAAATGTAGCATTGTGAGGAAGACAAGAAGGAAAGAAGTGGGTCCTCTGGACCCATGAAGAATCTGAAGTGTGAACTGAGGCCCATAGAGAGAGTAAAAAGAAAAACTATAAGAAAAAAGGCAGTAGGTGGTGGCAGCTTCACCCTGATACAGGACTCTATGCATGAGAGGAGCTGTTCGAACATGGGGACACACAGTCTTGGTGACAGTGATGGCTGGTGACCCTGGAGGCATCTGCAGAGAGACAGAGTAGTGAAGGGGAGTGGTGGATGAGCAGGATTTCACTGACTGGTGGTGAGTGCAGTGGACTTAGTCCTCCCACAGGGAGAAAGTAATTCACTGGTAGCCATCTTGGAGATGGGCTGAATAAGCTCAGAATCCAGAAGTGCTGTCAGCTTCATCTAGTAGCTCCCAGCTGGGTGCCGACATGGAAATTACTTGGACTATGGCAAGCCCAATGAGTCTGGTCTCAGGGCAGGCCTGCTGAGATTATCCACTACTCCACCAT
>RJWM01010661.1:0-62671 GCA_004363535.1 Dasyprocta punctata
TCAGTATTGATGATCTTCTGGATTTCTGTGGGATCCATTGTGATTTCTCCCTTTTTATTCCTAATTGCATGAATTTGAGCCTTTTGTTTCCTCTTTTTGATGAGGTTGTCTAAAAGTTTACTCTTTTTTAAAGAATGAACTCTTCAATTCATTGATTCTTTGTATTGTTTTCTTAGTCTTAATTGCATTCGTTTTTTTTTTCTTGCTCTTTATAATTTCCTCTCTCACATGAGCTTTGAGTTTAATTTGTTCTTCTTTTTCTAGGAGTTTGAGGTTCAAAATTAGGTTGTTTATTTGAGCTTGCTCCGTTTACCTGATGTGGGAGTTCACTGCTATAAATTTCCTGTTTAAGACTGATTTCCTTGCATCCCATAAGTTCCTCTATTTTGTTTGACATTATCATTTAATTGTAGATACTGTTTAATTTCTTCTTTAATTTTCTCTGTGACCCATTGGTTGTTCAGCAGGGTGTTATTCAATTTCCATGTGCTTATGTAGTTCTTGTAGTTTCTTTTGCCATTGATTTTCATTTTCACTGCACTATAGTCAGATAATATGCATAGGATAATTTCAATTCCTTTGCATTTACTTACATGTTGTATGACCTAGTATGTAATCTGTTTTGGAGAACATCTCATTTACAGCTGAGAGGAACTTCAATTTTGTGGGATGGGAAACTCTATAGACATCTACTAAGTCCATTTGTTCAGTTTGGTTTAGTTCTCCCATTTCTTTGTTAACTTTTTTGTGACCTAGCTATTTGTGATAGCGAAGTATTAAGGTTTCTCAATACGACTGTGTTAGTGCTTATTTGATTTTTCATGTCTGTTAATATTTGTTTTATGTATTTGTGTGCACTGGTATTTGATACATATGTATTTATGACTGTTCTCTCTTCTTGAAGTTTTCCCTTAACAAGTATGTGGTGACCTTCTTTGTCTCTTTTGATCAGTCTTGGTTTAAAGTTGACATTGTCTGCAAATAGAATAGCTACCCCTGCTTTTTTCTGGGTTCCTGTCACATAGTGTTGTTTTCTATCCTATGACTTTCAGTGTATGAATTTCTTTTTGAGTTAAATTTGTTTTTTGTATACAGCATATTTTTGGATCTTGTTTCTTAATCTATTCTTCCAGTCTGGTTTTTTTTTCTGGAAATCATTTATTTACTTATTTATTTATTTATATTTAAGAGAAAATGAACACAGAAAAGAAAAACAAAAAGCAAAAGAGACAAACAAACAACAGCAACACATCCAATACAATAACATTATAGGTTTACAAAGTGAGATGATTGGAATTTGACAGTGGTTGTAATATTGCATATTGTTACCTTCAAAGGGGTTGTTTAGATTAACAGATATAGACATGTAAAATTGATCTAATCATATAAGTATTTAACTGTTCTTTTTCAATAACTAATGCATTTAGTAGTATAGTCATTTTGACCATCTTATGTATACTTGTATACAAATTTATGTCTTTTTCCTTTTCCCTTCCTTCTTTCCTTCTTTCCTCTTATAATACCTCTTGTTATCTTCAAAATAACTGCCCATACCATCAGGCACAATACAATCAAACAAAATAGTAGAGGATAAAACCAATGAAAAAAAAAACAATGGAAGCAATACATAGTAAAGCAACATTGATTACTATAATGCCTCATGTTATCTTCTAAGCAGTTGCTTATATCATCAGTCATAATACAATCAAACAAACCAAAATAGGATAAAATCACTCAAAACAAAACAATGAAAGCAATATAGGGTTTCAAAACAAGGTGATCAGATATCAAGTCTGTTTCTTTTGATTGATGTATTGAGACTATTTAAATTGATGGTCTCATATGTATCTGCTAACTGATATGTATTAGTTTATTCTTCTCATGTTAGTTTCCTGTTCTTGGTTCTCTGTCTTTCTCCTCTGTGTAATTGGCTTGCCCTGCCTGGTGACTTCTTTGTAGTGTTGCTTTTGGAATTGTGGTCTTCATTATCTCTTTCTGAAATATCCTTCAGAGTGTTTTGGAGAGCTGCTGGTTTGGTGGTCATGAATTTCTTCATTGTTCTTTGTCGTGGAAGTATGTTATTTCTCCATTGATTTTGAAAGATAGTTTCTGGGGGTGCATCAGTCTGGGTTGGAGGCTGTTTTCTTTTGGGGCTTGAAACACCTCACTGCAAACTTTTCTAGATTTGCAGGTTCATGTTGGGAAGTCTTCTGTGATTCTGATGGACTTTCCTTTATAGCTGATTTGTTTTTTTTCTCTAACAGCTTTTAATATTCTGTTCTTACGCTGAATTTCTGGTATCTTGATTATTATATGCATTTTTTAGATTTATTTTTCTTATGGTTATTTGGAGTTCTATATGCTTTACTTATTTGCATGTCAAATTCTTTATCCATGTTTGGGAAGTTTTCTGCCCTTACTTCTGTGAAGAGGTTTTTTTTTTTTTTTTTTTTTTTTTTTTTTTTTTTTTTTTTTTTTTTTTTTTTTTTTTTTTTTTTTTTTTTTTTTTTTTTTTTTTTTTTTTTTTTTTTTTTTTTTTTTTTTTTTTTTTTTTTTTTTTTTTTTTTCATTTTCACTATCCAGTTTTTTCCTTGACACCAACCAATCTTCTGTTGTTCTTCTTTGCTTCACTTTGCAGCTCTTGGATTGATTTTTCATGATCCCTTGCTATTTTTAAGATACCTTTCTTTTTGTGATTGCAAGCCACAATCCTGTCTTCTGGATCTGATATTCTATCTTTGCATTAGTTCAATCTGTTACTTTTAATGGAGTTTTTAATTTCCTGGATTTCTGTTTGGATTTGTTTCATGGATTCCATTTCTTTCCTATGTTGCATTTTCATGTTTTCTATTGTTTTCCTAAGTTCCCCTATATATATATATATATATATATATATATATATATATATATATATATTTTTTTATCTGTCTACTGTAATGTCTTTCATTTTGGTGGTCATTTCTTTATTTAGCTGAGAGATTATTTTTCCTATAACCTCATTTGTTTGCTTTTTCACTTCTGTTGGTATCTTTTTTTTATTTTAAAAAAGCAAAACAGAAAAAAAGGTAGAAGTAATACAGAATTTCAAAAAAAGCAGTAAGAAAGCAATACTAATCAATATATTACATATTGTTATCTTAGACGTAGTTGTTCAAGTTATAAAACCCAGGCATAAAAAAATCAGGCAATGAAACAATGACAACACAAACTATTCTTTCTAATGAACTAACAGAGAATTAGTAGTATAGTTCTCTATCTTTCATACTTATACATACATACAGTTATATGTGTATATCTACAAACATATAATCTTTTCCTTTCTTCCATTTCTCCTTTCCTCTATCCCAGCTGTTCTTTAATTTTGAGAACTTTCTTTCCCTTTCCTTATTACAATATTTATTATACATTTTGGATCTTATTACTCTTTCAGTTTTTTTATTATTATTTATTTTTTTACACTAGGGAGACAATACGATATTTACAAATGTAAGTCTGATTTATTTCACTTATGAGTATAGTCTCGAGTTACTTCCATTTACCTATAAAAGGCTCAAGATCATCTTTTTTTATAGTTGAGTAATATTGGCAAAGAGTTCATGAACAAAATGCAAATTGCACAGGAAATACGTCAAAGAATCAATAGCTGGGATCTCATTTTATTAAAAAACTTTTGTACTTCAAAAAAAATCACCAATAAAGTGAAAAGAAAGCACACAGAATGGGAAAGAATTCTAGCCAACTCTCCCTCAGACAAAGGACTCATATCCAGAACTTATAAAGAATTGAAAAAAACATCAGGCCCCCTGTATTCAAAGACCTAATCCAAAAATGGGCATCTGAGATGAACACACACTTCTCAGATGAAGAAATACAGATGGCAAATAAATACATGAAGAAGTACTCAATATCACTGGTTATTTGAGAAATGCAAATTGAAAGAACACTGAGATTCCATCTCACTCCAGAGAGAATGGCTGCCATCAAGAAATCAACTGATAGCAAATGTTGGCAAGGCTGTGAGGAAAAAGGAACCCTTCTCCACTGTTGGTGGGAGTGTAGACTGGTGCGGCCACTGTGGAAATCAGTATTGTGATTCTTCAAAAAACTAGGTTTGGAAATCCCCTTCAATACAGCTATTCCCCTTCTGGGTATTTTCCCAGAAAAATTGAAAGTGTCATATCACAGCGATATATGTGCACCCATGTTTATAACAGCACAATTTGTAATAGCTAAGTCTTGGAAACAACCAAAGTGCCCATCAACTGCAGAATGGATGAAAAAGATGTATTTTTATACAATGGAATATTACTCAGCTATACAAAGGTATCATTTCAATAAGTCCCAGTGGGTGGTTTCCAATTCCCTAGATCTCATTGTGCTCTGGACTTGTCCTGAGTGGGCTGGAGGTCTACGGTTGTATCTTGACATTTTGTGTTTTCTATTTTTATTTTATTTTGTTTTCTGTGTTGATACTTGCAGGTTTCTCATGGTAGACAGTTTTATCACTAGCATTGAGGCTTCCTTTGGACATATCTATTCTTCAGGGATGTCTTGTAGGTGTAGGTGGTTCCTGGTCTTTGTGTCTATCCCAAGAACTTGCCTTCCCAATTTATTATGGATGAGAAGTTACTACTTATTGGAATCAGGACCCAGTCCTTTGTACTGGACTATGGTGATGGTTATGACCACAGGCAATCACAGTGTTGTCATACGAGGGAGAAAAACTGATTGTAACAGATATAACATCCTAGCTAACGTAGCACAGTTAGCAAGAACAGTAGCATTAAGCATAGCCTAACTACTGACAAACCGTGGTAATATTAACTTGATACCTTTAATCATAGGAGCAAGTTCTACAGTTTTATAACAAAATTAAAAATATACAAAGAACTTGTATGTAATGATTTTCCACTTAGTAGACTGATTTTACCCTATTGGGGGGATTTAAGAGGGATAGGGACAAAATAGAGAGATGAATGAGGACAAATATAGTAAAAGCAAGACTGGAGGGCAAAGGGTGATCATCCAAGTTTTGGAGAATTAGAGAACACAGTACAGAAATAATGAAAGAGAAAGCAGAAGAATATTGAAGCAAATCAGAAAGAAAAGAGACAATGCTCACACATGAAAATACCATAAAATCAAGAGAGACAGTTGAGGACAGAGAGAAAGAAGATATATAGAAAAATAAAAAGAGAGATTAGAAACCTAAATAGTGAAAAAAGAAAAAAAAAACCTTAACCAGACAGAAAAAGGAAAAGCAATCAAACAAACAAAGAAAAATTATAAAATTTTTCTTGTGTCCATGGTTTTGTGGTAGTGTCCAAGTCAGAACCCAGAAATGTTCTGTGTAATCCTGCCAAATTTGCAGTAGGATTTGTGCTGGGTATGGGGCTGACCTTAGCATCTGGATATTGCACTTGGGACTCGACTTAAGGTGACAATGTTCTAGATGTCCACTCCTCCTTACCGTGATTGTATCTATGGTGCCCTCCTGGTGGCTGTGGTGCCCTCAGGTAGGGAAAGCCTGGGGTTGATCCCAGACCTGTGTGCAGCTGGCTTCTCATTCTTGGACAGCTTCCTCTGTTCCACACCACTGACTTCCCTTACATGCTGGTCATTGGTCAGCCCTTGTCTCGTTGCAGACCAAGGTTGCTTGCCTGCTTATGCCGCTAGGCCAAGGATGCTCTGCAGGTTGCAGACCAGAGGAAAGCTTCCAGTTTTTTGTATTTAGGGCTAAGACTGGCTTTTGGTGGCCACCAGTGCAGTCTAAATAATCCCAGTTCCACTTCTCAGCACAATTCTTTCTAGTTTGTTTCCCACCTGCCGGATGTCTCCTATGACTGGATGGCTCTTGCTTCATTCCACTCTGGGATGTTGGAAGTGAAGCAACCTGGGACTGTCCTGCTGCTGAAGTTTGCTCTGAGCCCTTTGGAATAAAATGGTGGCCCTACCCACTCAGTTCTGTTCTGAGTGTCTGTGTGCCAGAGCACAGCGCTGGTTCACTTCACTCACCAATTTCTGACTCTACATGGCCCCTCGGGAAACAGTGTCTCCTATTCTCACAGCTGCTGAGCTGGGGCTCCCCACTGCCAGGCTGCTGGTCCCATCTGCAGCATGTGTGACTGGTCTGCTGGTCCTGTCTGCCTCCTGATATATTTTGAATAGTGACCTCTGATCAGATGTATGGCTTGAAGAAAATATTTTCTCCCTTTCCTTAGGGTATCTCTTTATTTTATTTGTAGTTTCCTTTGCTGTAAAAAAGTTTTGAGTTTGATGTAATTTGATTTGTCTGACTTTTGTTGTCTATGCTTTTGGGGTCATGACAAAAAAACTTTGCTGAGACTAATATCAAAAAGATCTTTCCCTGTTTCCTTCTAGTAATCTTAATGTTTCTGTTCTTATATTTAACTCTTCAATCCATTTTGAGTTTATTTTTGTATGTAAATGAGGTAAATGTTCAACTTTATTTTTTTGCTTTTAGATATTGTCTTCCCCATATCATTTCTTAAAAGACTGTGTTTTTCCCACTGTATATATCTTTTTGTTCAAAACCATTTGATAATGAGAAGATGGATTTATTTCTGAACACTCCATTTTGTTCCATGTTTCTGTTTTTATGACAGTAACCATGATGTTTTGATTATTATACCTTTGTAGTAGATTTTCAAGTCAGGTAGTATGATGCCTTCAGTTTTAATTATTTTGCGCAGTACTTACTTGGCTATTCAGGGTCTTCTGTGGTTTTATAAAGAATTTAGGATGTTTTTCTATTTCTGTGAAATATATCATTGGAATTTTGATAGGGATTGCATTGAACCTGTAGAACATCTTAGGTAGTTTAGACATTTTAACAATTGTAATTCTTTTAATCCATAAACATGTGATAGCTTTCCATTTATTTGTATCTACTTGAATTTTTTAAATCAATGTTTTATACTTTTCATCATATACTTCTTTTACCTTCGTTGTTAAATTTATTCCCAATTTGTATTTCATTTTAAATGGTATTGCTGTATTTTTCAGATAGTTTGTTGATAGTGTATAAAAATGTTAATGATGTTTTAAATGTTGATCCTGTATTCTGCAAATTCATTGAACTCATGTATTATTTCTAACAGATTATGATGGAACCTTTTTATATACAAAATCATGTAATCCACAAACAGGGACAATTTAACTTCTTTTCTAATTTGGGTATCTTTAATTTTTTTCTCTTACCAGTTACTCTGGCTCAGACATCTAGTGCTATTTTTAGTAGAAGTGGTAAGAGCAAGCATGTTGTCTTTTTGAACTTGCTGAGGAGAAGCTTTTATTGTCTTACCATCTAGAATTATGTTAGCTGTAGGCTTGCCATATATGGCCTTGACTGTGGTGAAATTCATTTCCTCTGTTCCTAATTTGTTGAGGGTGGAAGGGCATGGCAAAGCAAAGCTGCTCAGTTCGTGGTGGCTGAGAACAGGTCAGTAGAACAGTACTGGAGAGGAAGGGGCCAGGGACTAGATATAGTACCCAAAGTCACACTTCCATGACCCACCCAGACATGCCCAGAAGTGCACTTTACCAGTCACCCATGTGGCTTTCAAGTTAACAAATTTGGCAGCCTAACCTATCACAGCAGCTGTCTATTCTCCTTAGAACTAATCACCTTCTAACATACTTTACAGTTTACTTACTTACTCTGTTGTTTTCTGTCTCCTTGTTTGTACCCTCCACAAAAACAAGGTCTCATTTTGTTTACAGATGTGTCTCAAGTTCCTGGAAGGTATTTAGTATATTCTCAGTGAATATTTGATGAAAGAATGCATGAACTTAATGAAAGATATGTAGCATCTTTCTGGGCTTGACATGTTTGGATAGCTGACTTTTTTCTTCTGTGCCCTTTTATGGGTTAGTCAAGTCCCTCTTGCCCAGATCAATACCAATTTCTCATCATCGGGTCTCTCGCAGCTCTTTGATGTGGATGAAACATCTTTGCTATATCTTGTCAGTGATGGATCCATGAACCTTGTCACTTGGAAGGACTTGGTTAGCTGCTTTATGCTGACACCTCCACAAAACCCTTTCATAAAGATCCGTGACCTTTTGCCCTAGTTGTCTGCTGGCCACACCTGGTCCTACTTGGGCCCCACACTGGGTTCTTGTGAAACATTCAAACTTCCTTGACAAACTCTAGGAAGGTGATCATTTCCCCCACAATTGCCTGTTTCTGCTTTGCCAACACTGTAGCCAGCCAGTCAGCCAGGCTGTCTGGTTGGTTTCCAAGTCCAAATCAGACACCAGCCCAAGGCTTTCCCAAGTGCTACTGTGCAGGCCTAAACCTTTAAAGATTTCAAGTCAGGCATCTACATCCCACCCCTGGGAGAGCATGAATGGGACTCTCAGTAGAAACCCTCTCTCCCCAACTCCTTCGCTTACCCTGAGAGAGAGTTTGGAGTATTGCCCTACTCCTTTCCCTGATGTTTTGCTAATCCTACGTGGTAATCTTCCTTTGAAATGTGGTATTTATTGTCATTTGGAATCTAAGTGAACTGTGCTTTGATTCCCATTACCATGGTTTACTTTGTGCCAAGTTCCATGTTCCGTGGTCCAACAAAGATTATTGCAATCATTAAGATTTTTTTGGTTAGGTTTTTGTTAAGTGCAGCCCTGAAAGTACAACTTTAAGATACAATAGGTCTCTTGTATCCTATATTGTTCAAAATAATATTACTTTATTGAAAATGGGGAATAAAGTTCAGGGTTAATCCATAATCTTATAAATCACTGTGGTTTAGACCTGGACTTGGCTTTTCTCCCTGGGCACATAGCTGAATTTAATTTTATGGGTTTCTTTGTTATTAGGAGTGGCCAATATGACTGAGTCCTACCCAATATAAAATGAGCAGAAGGGGCGTGTGCCATTTCCAGCCTGGTCTATAAAATGCTATTTGCTTTTCCTGAAGGCTTCATTTCAACAAACAGTATTTCCTTGAAAATTACTTGATTTTCAGCTTACAAGTTGAAGAATTGAAGATGGCACACTTTCATGAACTTGGACTTCTTTTGACCTGACTGCATGGAGGAGGGGTGTTTATTTATCCTGAACTAATATGTGAGCATGGATGAGTGGCCCTGGTGGTGGAGCTGTTATATATTTTGGGTGTCTGCCATAGCGGTTTGCTTACTCTAATGAACACATACCGTGTTACCAATATAGCAGCAGGTGCATAAGAACTCACAGGCCAGATGGAGATGCGCGCTCCATAAAACCCAGGAATGGTCTGCTGAGGCTGCTACTTATTTCCCAGAAAAATAAATATATTGATTCAAGTCTTTCTGAATAGCTTAGGATGTTATTTAATGCCAGTAGGATCAGCTAACTGACTACAGCTTGGGAGGTGTCACGGAGTTTTGAAGGTCCATAAATAAATATGATACCTACATTATTTTGATCATAGCAGACAAATGGTGCCTATTAGCAAAATTCTCTACACCTCATTCTAGTTTCTCATGCACACTCAGGAAATCTACTAAAACCCTTAGGAAGGAAGTCATTAGTCTTAATCCTGCAAACAGAGCCATCCCCTGTCCTTTTGCTTGTCTGATTAACACTTCATTTCAATTCTGGCCATTCTAACCATGCTCAGGGGAAATGTGACATCTGGAAAGCTAAATATTGGGGCAAACAAACAGTTTAGCTTTTTAAACAAGCTCAGTTAATTTACTGCAAACACTTATTTTCCCTGAAGGAAGGCAGCCTGCGCTCAGGGTTCTTCCCAATTACACCACAATTCACACCTTGTTCACAATGTGAATTTTAAGGGTTTCCTGTACCCTTCTAACCCTAGGCAGAGGAAATTGAATAAGAAAGAGCTTACTGAGTCTGAAAACCAGGTTTATGAGGAGGCTGAGGTGGGTCAAGATTTGAAAGAATGTATGAGGGCTGTGATGGCTGATGCTTCCTCTGTGCAGACACTGGCTGATGCTTCCTCTTTGCTTTGGGATGGCCGGACATAGTGCATACACACAGTGGGCACTCTGCAAGCGTTTGCTGGAAGGACAGTCTCAATGAGAGGCTGGATCCTAACAAGAGACTGTACAACACGGGGCAACACTGGCGCACTCTATCCACTACCAGTCGTGTGATTTAGGCTTAATCCTGTCAGAGCCTCTGTTGCCTTCCTACAAGGTAATGAGTGGGATTAAACAGTGGTTGTAAATAAAGCCTTTGTGACAGTCGCTGGTAAGGGTTATGTGAATGTTGTTATTATTATATCAATAATACTGTAATAATATATTCCCCATGAATATTGACTTTCAGACTACTGAAGCAATTTCCAGTGCTTTTAATAAACTGAGTGGAAAAAGAATGAAATAGTTACAGCTTATCAAGATGATATTTTTTTGGTCCAAATGGCACTTGGAGTTTAAATATCTTTATGCATTTTTTAAAAATTAGCATATGTAGTCATGAATTTATTCATTAGACGAACTGCTTGCCAGATACTATAGTAGGTACTAGGATATCAAACTAATACAGAAAGCCAAATCCATTCTGATTTTCTTCTAAAATTTTGTAATCTAAATCTTGATTAAAATCTTTTTTCTGTAAATGTTCTGAAACTTGTTTATACTTTAAATTTTCACACTTTTTAAAAGCTAGTCCTTTCTCTTTTTCTTCAGTACTCTTTTCAATTTTCTTGACTTACTCACTAGGTCCTGGATTCAGTTTCCATTAATTCAGGGATCAACTGGCTTCATTATATTTGTATAAGAATTAACTATTCCATTTTTTAAGAGATTAGATTTTTAGATAGTTGGCATTTGAAAAGATTGCACCTAATTCTAAGTGTTCTATGATATGTCCGTTCCCCCCGCCAAGTGAACAATGGAAAACACTGTGATATGGTGGGGTGGACCGCAGATGACCTGCTCCCATGCACCTAGGACGTGAGTGCGGAGGGCATGAGCCTTGGGAGGTGCCAGTGGGGTTGGCAGCATGGGGCACGAGGCTGTTGCTATTGTTAATGGACTTGTGGCAGATGATACTACTTGATGCACAATTCCTTGTTGAACTTGCACATGGCCTCAGAGCCCTTCCCACAAGAGAAGTAAGTGGCCCTGGGGAGCAATGTAAGTGGTTACTGGAGAGGAAACTTATTTCCCCTCCAATTTTGTGGCAGGCCATAGTTAGCACTGGAACACACATTTGCCTTTGAATGCTCTGGTTTAGTTCCTAGAACTGGTGCAATCAGGTGCCACACACTGGGTGATTAAAACAACAGAAATTTTCATTCTCTTACAGTTTGGAAGGCTAGAAGTTCAAGATTAAAGTGTTGGTGGGGCCCACATGGTTCGGTTGAGGAGTTTGGATGGGAATCCTTCTGTGTCTCTTTTAAATTGTGCTGGTTCCTAGAAATTCTTAGTGTTCTGAGCCTGTAACCACACGGCTTTTTCCTCGTCTCTTCACACTGCCTTTCTCTCTGTGTGTCTGTCTCTCTGTTCCTTCCCCTCTCCTTTTAAGGATACTAGTCATGTTGGGTTGAGTCTGCTCTGCTCTATGACTCCGTCCTAAGTAATTATACCTGCAATGATCCTATTTCCAAATAAAGTCACATTCTGTGGTTTCAGGAAGATATGAAGCTGGGTGTGGCACTTTTCCTTGTCATCATCATAAGTGGTTCATTTCAGTTAGTATTTACCATTTGGGTCCTGAAGGATTAGAAAGACGGTTGGTGGTGGGAGGAGAGGGCACAGGGGAGGTGGAACAGGTCCAGGCTCAGGAGTAACTGCCAGGAGGGGTCATGGTGGAGGACAGGGCATTGGAAACATGATTCCAAAACACATGACCTGGAAGTTAGGAAGAGGGACACAGTTGACCCACTCACAGTTTGGTTCCAGGCTGAGACCCAACCTGCTACTGCATTCCAGGATCAGCACTGCAGGTGGCCTAGCATATCTTTCTCATCTTAGTATCTGGCTTGTTCCTTGCCCTTCCTCGCTGATTTTAAAGGACAAAATAAAAGTTATACACAGTATGTGAATAAGACTTCTACCATAATTTGCAGGAAGAGTCCACATTTCTTGACTCACTAGAATCGTGCATTTGCTTGAAATTTTATTTTCTGAAATGATGGCTATGATTACCATTGCAGTTCCACAATTCATACAGTGACAGTTTGGGAAATACCTTGACACTTATCATCATCCATTATGCTCTACTGCATTTCTGGGTTTTTCAGAATAAAACCTCTTTCTAAGTTCATGAAAGCTCAGACAGCCAAAGGGCATCTGTTGAATGTTTTATAATTTCTCTATCCATGAGTTGGGCAGTCAGGGCAGAGGAGGTTAATGTCATTTATTACTTATTCTACAGCTTATTGCTTTTCTGTCTACACTGAATAGACCACATACACTTATGTTGAGTTTATTTTCTAGAGTGTGACATTATTATGACACCACAGCATATAATGTTATAATTTTGTCTATTTTTCAATTTCACTATCCATGAGTTGGGCAGTCAGGGCAGAGGAGGTTAATGCCATTTATTACTTATTCTACAACTTATTGCTTTTCTGTCTATACTGAATAGACCACACACACTAAGGTTTAGTTTATTTTCTAGAGTGTGACATTATTATGACACCACAACATATAATGTTATAATTTTGTCTGTTTTTCAAACAGTATGTATACACCATACTGTAAAATAGTTTTCAGTTATTTTAAAATGCAAATTAGAAAGAAATGCCATTATTTACTTTCTCAACATAATATGATATCTAGGATCAATGTAATTCTTTATACATGGATATAAAAACCATACACTTAAGTTTTTTTTTTAAAAAAATTGAATAACTTGCTTTCTGGGTAGTATGATAAATTTGTTTTTTATACAATTATATAACAATATCGGAACTCTTCGTAATCCTATAATATAGTTTTTTTTTGTTGGTCCAAAAGATCCATTCTTTGTATTTCAAAACAGTTGGCAAATTGCTTTACCAAATTCAAATTGCATAATGAAATTCATGTGGTGACTGAATAGTGCATTTCTATAGACACATATTCGATAAGAAAGTTATGGGGGGAATGATGATGACAGTATTGGCTGTGAGGTTTTTGAGGAGCAAAACATGGAGGAGAGAATAATTAAGGAAGGGAAAGAGTAGAATACAGTTGTCTGCTATGTTTGACCCCAAATGGTCTGGGACACTGCTCTTTAACCCTGCAAAAGTTTAGATGCCAAGCTAGATCTGATCTCCAGAGGCTTTGACTTAATAGGTCTGATGTGGGCCCAGCATCAGATTTATTCCCATGTGTCAGGGGGTAGGTAGCTGTACATCTAGCAGATGCCATATATAGCATATATAATCACTAATTGATCTTAGAGTATTTCAGTTCTCAAGGAGGGGAGAGGGGTATGGAAAACTGACTTCATTAATAACAATGAAACCTGGCTACACCAAATTTGGGACTTGAATGACAGTATTTGTGTGTGTGTGATTGTCCCCTGAGGCTCCCTTATGAGGACCCCAGGTTCCTATTTGTAGCATTCCATAGCATGGCATGATCTCAGCAGTGATAAGAGACCCACATAGAGCAGGTTTTGTGTGTGTGTGTGTGTGGTTTTTTTTTTTTGTTGTTTTTTTTTTTTTTTTTTGCGGCACTGGGGATTGAACTCACAACTTTGCACCTGCCTGACAGGTGCGTAAGCTGCTGAGCCAAACTCCTGGCCCTGATTTTTTGAGGCAGGGTCGCACTGTGTAGCTCAGGCCGGCCTTGTGCTCGCGTTGTAGCCCAAGTGGGCCTCGAACTCACAACGCTCTGCCTACCTCAGCCTCCCGAGTGCTAGGATTAAAGGCGTGCACCACCACGCCCAGCTGTTTTGTTTTTTGATACAGGGCCTTGCTATGTAGCCCAGGCTGGCCTCGAACTCACAGTGATCCTCTTGCCTCAGCTTCCTGAATGCTGGGATTACAGGTGTGTGCCACCATGTCTGGTAGGCATGTTGATTTCTACCTATTACTCCATATCACATGGTAGGAAAACAGTGCAAAGACTATAAGGCCTCAGTTGCAAGGTTCATATCCTTCTAGGTCACTAGGATCAGCTCTATTTTTATGAAGAATTTCTAGAAGAGGAAATTAAAAGTAGTATTTCATTTCCTCAAGCCAGAGGGTGATGTCTAATTATTATTGGTATTATTGTAGTTATTCAAGTTTATAAGCCATTCATAATTACAAAATGAGATCTTTTAGCACAGTGCTATTTAGAGTGCTTCCTGGACTAGTACCAGCTGGTGAACCATTTGCTATAGGTCCATGGTGAATTAAGTACAGAAATAGAGAGTAGGTGTTTAGAAAGGTTTTGAGGAATTTGACAATAACAGTGGTGTAAATTGGTCTTGTAGAACAGGATTCAGACCAACTTGACTCTTGTTAGTCTTGTGATGAGTGGCAGATGGTGCACACTAAGTTTTAATACTATACTACAGGACCACACACCTTGCTCTGTCACAAATTTAGGAAAACAAAATTGGTCTTTCACCACAGTGGCTTTAGGAAATAGTCTTCAGAATCATTCTTATTTGGCAGGTAAGAGTTGGAGTTACAACGTGATTTTGCACCTGATTCCTTAGCACTTTCTCAAAACAGTGACTTGAACCAGTAAACTATTGAACAGCTGAGGTTAATGCTGGAGACAAAGATGACTAGAGGTTCCACTTATGCATAGGACCTTGGAAGAACTGAGTGACAGTTATTCCTTTGTTCACTATGGAAACATAATAAAACCCATAGGAGTGTCTCTCCAGAGGGTGAAGTGTGGCTTCCTATAATTAAAACAACAAAACAAAACAAAACAAAGCAAGTGTTTTTTATTAGTATGTATTTGCACATATGGTACATATGTATATTGCATTTTGATCATTTTTACCCCCTCCCCCATTTCTGTCTTCACAGAGTCTAGGTCCCTGTGTCCTACCATATCTTTTTCTTTTAAAATTGTTTATATTTTGAGTTCTCATGTTAGAGAAACCATGTGATTTAACCTTTTGTGTTTGATTTATTTCACTTAGTATTATAGTCCCCAGATCCATACATTTTCCTACAAATGACGTAAATTAATCCTTCTTATTTTATTTTTTTGAGATGGGGTCTTGCTATATAGTTCGAGGCTGGCCTTGAACTCCCTATGTGGCCTAGGCTGGCCTGAAACTCACAGCAATCCTCACTCCTTAGCCTCCTGAGTGCTGGGATTATAGGCCTGCACCACAATACCCAGCTAAATTACTTCCTCTTTATGCTGAGTAGTATATACTACATTTTCTTTATCCATTCATCTGTTGATGGGCAAATAAGATGCTTCCACAATTTAACTATTATGAATTATGCTGCTATGAACATGGGCATACATATGTCATTGTAATATGGTGACTAATTTTGGGCAGATGCCCAGAAGTGGTATACTGGTCCAGGTGGAATTTCTATTTTTAGTTTTTGAGGAATCCCTGTACTAATTTTCATAGTGGTTGTATGAGTTTACATGACTACCAACAAAGCAGAAACTTTTCCTCACAACTTCGTGAGCATTTGGTTGGTTTTTATAAACCTTAATGATAGTCATTCTTACTGGAGTAAAATGGAATCTCAGTATTGTTTTGATTTGCATCTCTCTCATGACCAAAATAGCTGAACATTTTTTCATGTACTTATTGGCTAATTGTACTTCTTTTTTGAGAAGTGTCTGTTCATTTTGCCCATTTTTTTATTGGATCTTTTATTTTGGGAGGTTTAATTTTTTTTTCTGTGTTCTTTATGTTCTTTTTTTTGAGTTCTGTCAGAGGAGAGGTTGGCAGTTGTTTTTCCATTCTGTAAGTTGTCTCTTCGCTCTCTTGGTTGTTTCTTTTCTTGTGCATAAGTTTTTAAATTTGATGAAAGCCATTTTTTTTCTTTTGAGTATTATAACTTGTGAAACTGGTATTTTGTTCAGGAAGTCTTTACTCATGCCTATGTCTTCAAGAGTTTTGCCAACTTTTTCTTCCAGAAGTTTCAGTGTTTCTATTTTTGTATCAATGTCTTTAATCCATTTTGATTTGACTTTAGTGCAGGATAAGAGATGTGGATCTAGACTCATTCTTCTGCAAATGGATAACCAGCTTCCTGGCTCCATTTGCTGAAGAAGATAGGTTTTCTTCAGCATATGTTAGTGACCTTTTTGCCAAAGATACGATGGTTGACTGTGCCTGGGGTTGTTTCTGCACACTTATTCTGCTCCATGGATCCACATGTCTATTTTTGTACCAGTATCATGCTGTTTTTATCACTGTAACTTTGTAATATAACTTGAAATCTAGAGTCATGCTCCCTTCTGTTTTGCTCCTATTTCCCAGGAATGCTTTTACTCTTCTGGTTACATATACATTTTTTTAATTTAGTTTTTTAGTGAAAAATACTGTTTGTATTTTGATTGCAATTGCATTAAATTAATATATACTTTTTGATAACGTGGCCATTTGACAATATTTTTTCTAGTTATCCAAAAATAGAGTATGTCTTTTTGTTTTCTAATGCTCTCTTCATTTTCTTTTTTCACTGTATTCTAATTTTAATTATAGAGATCTTTCACTTCTGTGGTTAGGTTAATTCTTAGGCATTTAATTTTTAAGATATTGTTAATATTGTGATGATTTTTTTCTGATTTTTTTTATCATTGTTGATGCAGAGGTATGAGATTGATTTCTGCATGTTGATTTTGTATCTCATCACTTTGCTGAATTTGTTTATTAGTTCCAATGTATTTCAAATCTGTACGAAGGATCATGTCATCTTCAAATAAGGAGAGTTTGACTTCCTCCTTTCCTATACATTATGCCTGTTATTTCTTTCTCTTGCCTGAATCCTCTGGCTAAAATTTTGAGTGCTATATTAAACAGGAGGGGTAAGAATGAACACCCTTGTCATGTTCCTGAATTTAAGAGGGATGCTTTCAGCTTTTCTCCCTTTATTATGATGTTGGCAGCTGTCTTGTCATAAATGTACTTTGTTAGTTTTAGGGAAGGTATTTCTATACCTATTTTCTTCAGGGTTTTCATTATGAATAGATGTTGGATTTGTCAAAGGTTTTTACTATATCTTCTGAGATGAACATGTAATTGTTATCCTTACATCTGTTTATTGATTTACACATATTGAATCATCCTTACATCCTTGGGATGAAGCCAAGTTAGTCATGATATATCACCTGTTTAATGATTTGCTGAATTCTGTTTGTAAGTATCTTGTTAAGAATGTTTGCATTGGTATTTGTTAAGGAGATGGGTAGTTTTCTTTTTTATTAAGTGCTTGTCTGGTTTTGGCATCAGGGTATGAGTTTGATAGTGTTTATCCCCTTTCAATTTCATGAAAGAGTTTGAGGAGTATTGGTATTAGCTTTGCTTTGAAGTTCTGATAAAATTAAGTGGTGAATCCATGGGGTCCTGGGCTTTATCTTAGTTGGCAGGGATTTTATTATCATCTCTATTTCATTGCCTATTATTGGTCTTTTTAGGATTTTTATATCTTATCTTAGTTTGGTAATCCATATGTGTCTAGGAATTTATCTATTTCTACTCGATTCTCCAAGTTATTGGAATATAAGCACTCGAAATAGTTTCTTATAGTCTTCTAGATTTCTGCAGTGTCTGTTGTGATTACACCTTTTTAATTTCTAATTCCAGTGAAATGATTCTTTTCATTCCTTCTTTTGGCAAGTTTGGCTAAGGGTTTATCAATCTTATTTATCCTTTCAAAGAATCAACTCTTTAATTCATTAATCCTTTGTATTTTTTTAGTTTCAATTTCATTAACTCATATGCTGATCTTTATAATTTCTTGCCTTCTGAAAGTTTTGGATTTGTATTTGGATAGTTCTCTTTCTCTAGGACCTTGAGGTAGATCATTAGGTTATTTGGAATGGCTCTGTTTTTCTCAAGTGAACATTCACAGCTATGAACTTCCCTCTCAGAACTACTTTAGTTGTGGATTTTGCTATGTTGAGCTATACCATCAGCGTTTGATTCTAGGAAATTTAGAATTTTTCCTTGATTTCTTCTTTGACTCATTGGTTATTCAAGAGTGTATTATTTAAGCTCTGTATGTTGGCACAGTTTCTGTGGTTTGTTTTGCTATTGGTTTCTAGTTTCATTCTACTATGCAGGAGATTATTTCAATACTTTTGTATTTATTTTAGCATGCTTTTATGGCTTAAGATATGGTCTAGTTTGGAGACAGTTCTATATGCTGCTGAAGAAATTGTGTATTCTACTGGTTTTGGATGAAAGACTATAGATATACTTAAATCTATTTATTTGATGATATGGTTCAACACTGATATTTTTTTTTGTCTATTTGACCCATTTTTTTGTGATAGTGGGGTATTGAAATCACTTACCATGACTATATTGATGTTTGTTTGATCTTTCATGTCCAAATAGTATCTGTTTTATTAAATTGGGTATGTTGGCATTTGGTGCATATATATTTGCAATCATTATCTCTTCCTGTTCCCTTCACTGATATGTAGTGACCTACTTTATCTTTTCTGATCAGTTATGGCTTGAAGTTCACTTTGTCTAAAAATAGGATAGCTAGTCCTGATTGCTTGTAGGCTTTGGTTGAATAGAGCAGCACTTTTTATTCTTTTACTTTTAGTCTGTATGTTTCTTTGTGGATGAAGTGTGTCTCTTATAGGCAACATGTAGTTGGGTTTCTTTTTTTTTAATGCAATTTGGCAGTCTGTGTCTTTTGATTGGGGAGTTAAAACAATTTACATTGAGAATTATTGCTGAAAGGTATTTACTGAATCCTGTCATTACATTATTTTTTTCATGGCTGATTCCTTTTTCCCCCTTTTATTTAACTACTCTCCAAGTTAGGTATTTAGATGCATTTTTTCCATTGGACTCTTTGTGGATGCTGGCCTCACTGTTTCTGTCTAGGATTCCCTTGGATACTTCCTGCAATGCTGGTTTGGTGGTCATGGATTTCTTTCGATGCTCTTTGTCATGAAAAATCTTCACTTTTCCATCAATTTTGAAAGATAATTTTGCAGGACATATTAATCTGCTTTGTAAGTTGTTTTCTTTTAGGACTGAAAAACTCTGCTCCAAGCTCTTCAGGTCTTCAAGATTCATGATACAAAGATCTGTTATTCTGATAGGCTTGCCTTTATAATTTATTTGATGTTTTTCTCTAGTATCTTTAGTATTCTCTCTTTGTGCTGAATTTCTGGGATTCTGACTATGATGTATCATGGAGAGGTTCTTTGGGTTTCTATATGCCTGGCTTACCTGGATGTTAACTTCTTTACATAGATTCAAATAATTTTCTGTTATGACATGCCCACAAAGTATGTTATATAAATTAAAGCACTAATTGCCTATTAGTCTCCATTTCATATATGCAAAATATACATATATTGGTCATGAATTTATATATTATATATATATATATACACACAAAAAACAAAAGAGAGAAATAAAAGCAAGAAGAAAGAAAAAAACCCCAAACAACCACACATATATAAGAATCTTCTCAATTTTATTTATACTGCAGATAGAATAAGACCAGTGTACTCTTTCCTGTATGTTCACAAATGGAGAAATTTGCCTTGTAGCAGTTGTGGGTGGCTGAGCTCTAGGCCTCTGGGTCCAGGAGGGTAGGTGTGTCTACTAGTGATTGAGGTATTTCCCCTCTTAAAATGTGTTCTTTTGGCTGCCATTAAGTGAAGGAATATGGGGATCTAAATGGACTGCTGAGCCTGCTTTTCATTCCCTCTGCAGGCAGAACTCTTCCTGGTTTCAGTTGTGCTCATGTGGGTGAAGCTAGTCAGAGGTTTTTGCTTTTGTATTATAATCAGATGTCTTCAATTTTGGGTGAGAATGCAGTGTGGCTGGTTAAGTGCATGGTCTTACTCTGATTTCTGAACAGGCTACTCGACCTTTGTCCCTTTCCCTCCAAGATAATCCCTGCAGCTGCTTACATTCTCTCTTTCTATACTACTTAGGTAAATGTGCTATGCAACTGGCTCTGGCCGTGCAGGTTCTTTCTGGCTCTCTGCCTGAGCTGAATTCTCTGTCTGCATCTTACAAAAATTGTCTTTCTAGCCCATGAACTCAGTGCTATCCAGGGCTCACAGAGCTCATCAGCTTTTGACTAGTGGGAGGAGGTTTCCCATGTGGGTACTGAGCTTTGTGGTGTTTGGATGGTGGGTGGTGGGCAGGATAGCCTGTGGGTACAGAGTTCTCTGGCATTTGGGGGAGCAGTGAGAAAGTGCCAACCTCGGTACTGTTCTAGTGTCTTTTCTTCTCCCCTGATCACACTGGTTGAAACTGCTACTCATCCCTGTAACTCACTGAGCCACAGATCAATGTTTCTGGTTACAGGATCATAACCAGGGTAGTACCTGTGTTCTTCATTCCCAAAGTGCACCAGTCCTAACTCAGTTGTTGCCCTCTGAGTGACTCTCTGACTTTCAGTTTCTCTAGTGCCCTCATCTGTGAATACCTTCCAAGCTCCTTCTCCCAGTGAGAAGGGAGTTAAGATAAATGGGCACTGGACACTGGTTGCCAGACTGAGTGCTGATCACAACATCCCGGCCACTGCTGCTGTACTTAGCTTTTTTCCCTCAGGGGCTTAGCTCTTTCCCCAAAATGGTGTGCTTGTGAACCTGGGGTATAAGTAATGTCAGGATCAAGAGGTCAATCTTGCTTCCTTTTTGAAATACTGTACCTGTCAACTGCAATCTGTCTGGTGGGCTTCTCTTTCCAATCATCTTCTTATATTTAAGTCTTTGTTAGCTCCCCGTACCTGAGTACCTGTGCTTCTTCAAGTGTCCAACGAACATTGCTGCCTCTAGTCAGTCCTAATGGATTGCTTTCTCCCTAAGATTTAAAACCACCACCTGATTGGGCCTATGCTGGGAGAGATGAAAGAGACCTGCACTTTCTTGTATTGGTATTGGAAAATGAAGAAAAATAATGCATGCAACTAGAAATGGAGACAGTTGCACTCATCCAGTTTGGAGCATCTACCACATGCTAAGCACTGTTCTTGATTTTGAAAGTGCACAAAACAGTTAGCCACATCTTCATTTTCAATGTAGTGAGGGGCGGGCCGATGACCCAACAAATCCTTTCTAATCTCAATGAGACACGAAGCCCTATTGTCACTACTGTGTTTCTCTGGTTCCAGGAAATAGAGAAATCTAGGTAAACATGAAAGTTTCAGTCCCTATGAATTTACATTCTGGTGGTGGGGTCAATAAACAAATGCACATGTAATTTCCAAATAGTCATATGAATGAGAAAGAGAAATAAAGAGGGCAAGAAAGAAAGAGAGGGCCTGACATTCAGTGTCTGGTATGGGCTTTCTTATAACCGCACGTGGAGGATGGGACCCAGAGGCAAAAAGATGGAGAGCAGCTCCCTTTTGCTTCTTTCATCACGGCACTAATTCATTCATGAGGAGTCTACCTTCATGATTTAATCATCTGCTAAAGTAATCACATTTGAATACCACTATCACATTGGAGATTGTCCATGGAAATTTCGGGGGACACACTCAGGCCATTGGACTGGTGACATCACTTTGTGTTGTTTTTAGGTTTGAGGTGGTTACAAAACATTCAGGTGCCAGCAGAGCAAGGCATTGGACATACACATTTGCTGTCCATTTGTTGGGACTCATCAATGGGAGGAAACAAGAATTGAATTTACTGTATGGAGAGAGCAAGGCTCCCTGTACATGTTTTTCCACTGCTCTGACTTCAGGACATAGTTCCTTTGGGACATTGTTGGAATGTTCACCCACTGTGTTATCATGCCTGCATGGATAAGAATAGGTGCCAGAACAGGTGCTTTTTCCTAGTACCTCACTCCACTCTGACAACCCGTGAGCCAAGCACTATTAATAGTGCATGGAGGGGTTAAATCTTATCAAGGTCAGCCAGTGCCTTAGTGGCAGAGATCAGAGCCAATTCAGGCAGCTAAGATCTGAGTATATGCTGGGGTGCCATAATATATTTGTTCTCAAGCTGGAGGTTCTACAATTATTACCTTGTGTTTACCTCCAGGGCACTCTGCCATTTCTTGCAGGAGACTGGAGGTCCAGCCAACAAAGATTTTAAAGTCCAGAATATTCTTCTTCTTTGGTTCTTTTGTGATTCCTCTAGCAGGATCACAAGCATGCTGTGTATCAGCCATTTGGGGTCAAAGTTGTTCACTGGAATGCTTAATAACTCAAAAATGGCAGAAAGAGAGTGCCAGAGGGAGCAATAACAAGCCTGGAGTGTGCCATTAAGATGAAGGAGAGCCAAGATTGGCACTTGCAGGCACGCTTCTGGCCAAAAGAAGTACTGTGTACACTCAGCTCTTTGCAATAGCAGATTGCAATCCTTTAGTGGGTTGGGAAATCAGTTTAGTAGGTTGTGACCAGTATTCTTGAAACTTAATGGAACAGAACAGAATAAAATGTGTCAGTGTGTGTGCGTGCGTGCATGTGTGTGTGTGCCTATAGATATTTGGGTCATGGTAAAAAATGCATTTCTTATCGTGGTTTAAAAATATTTTTAAAGCACTGGGATAAGTACTTTTTACAGTGTTGACATACATGGTAAAAAAAAATCTGCATTTTCTCTAATGAACTGCCATAAGTCTATGTTTATGCACTTCAGGTATATTTGCACCATGGCTCAGCACTATACATGATGTTCTGTAGATCTGAAATGTGGATCTGAAATCTGTTGAAGCCTTAATTTGGGGTGCCTGTGGCATGTAGGCACTTATCAATGCTGCAGGAAGCTACAGCACAGGTAAAATGATGACCTGTACAGAGGCTACTGTAACCATATTTTAAAAAAATACTTCTTTAAGGACACCTGTCCAGCATCTACCTGCCCAACCTAGGACTGATGTCACCCTTATTATTAATTCTTGTAGCCAAAGATTATTGTTGCAAAACAGCTTATGTAATCTTTGTCAGTTTGCCTTTAAAATTTTCCCCTTGCCTCAACCTCTTTGAATATGCCCACGTGTATATCCATTACACTGCTCTGCTATTCTTGAATAAACACATTATTGTTGGAGAATCTCTATTTGTTGGATAGGTTGACATAAATAACAAATGATCGTGTATGAGCAAGGAAAGGGTCGTGAGTAGAGCTGGGAACCACCTACGTTTAAGGCAAGAATCTAGGAAAAGGAGCTCATGAAAACCTCTTCAGTGCATCAAACAAAGAGGCAGAGAAACCCTAGGAGAGTGTTGGCATTTGGGCCAAGAGATGAGAGAGTTTGTAAAGCATGAAGAGAGCTTCAGGGTTGTCAAGCATGGCTGAAGATCAAGTATATCATGGACTTGAGCAATATGGAGTTGGATTGGTGAGGGTCCCTTTAGTCAAGGGGTGGCAGTGAACTGTGGTGAGTTGACAGGGGAAGTCACAGAGATGTGGGGTAAAGGTCAGCACTTCCAAAATGTTTGGTAGTGAAAAAGGAGAAAAGAGGCCTTTGGCTAGAAGAGGGACTAAATGCCTTAGTTAAGGTAAAAGCTCATCCCTTACATGGTGAAAATTTCCTAGACTATTCCATTCACTAAAAACTCTTCATTGTTTTAGAGTAACTGGGATTTTAAAAACAACTTGCTTTCACTAAGTATATGTGTTTGTATCTTATAGATGCAAAATATTGTTGGTTTTGCTGAATTCATTATTATTTTTATTTTCTTGCAGTACTGGGGATTGAACCCAAGGCCTTAGGTTTGCTAAGCAAGTATTACTCCAACAAGCTACACTCTCAGCCCCACAGAACAGTTTCTAGTCAAAAGGTCACTAGCCTGGAAATGATTCCTTCATTCCCAAATTCTTTGTCTTTAATTTTGGAAATCTGTAAAAGCAGTATTTCTGCTGTCTATCAAGACTTGAACATTGAAGTTTACTTTTTCAAACATGGAATGAAGCGTGTGTATTTGGGGGACAGGCCACATAATTCACTTCCATTGTAAGTAGTTACATATGCCCTGGCTGGAGCAAGTGGGCCTATAGAAAGAGGACTCTTGAAGTTAGTTCAATTCCAACTTGCAAGTCCAGGTGACTCATTTGGGTACTTGAAGGTAACATATCCCCGGAAAGAGACTGACTACTCATTGACTGTTTTTCTACAAGTTCAGGAACCAAAAACTTAGGTCTTTTAGTATCCATCATTTCTGAAGTCTTAAGTGAGAGCTGAGCTTTAAGTAAAAAGGAAAAAATCCTATGCAGTGAGAAAAACTTGACCCAGAATTCCTCAGAGTCAAGACAAAGAAGCAAAATACAATCTCAGACTTCCAGCCCACACGGAACAAGTTCACAAGATACAGATATAGTAGAAACTAGAGTTCACACACCTGAAATTTCTGAAAAGATAACAACGGAAGTAAAGAAGCAACTTAGGTCTTGTACTGATTGGTTAATTTTGCATGCCTATGTCTGATGGTCTGGACAGCTGTTTTGAAGATAACAAGAGGCATTATGGTAGCCATGTCAATATCCTTATCTTTCTAAAGTCCTGTAACATTTTCACTGCTTCACTTTGTTTGGTTTTATTCCATTTTGTTTTGTTTGATTTTATTATATCTGATGATATGGGCAGCTGTTTTGAAGAGAACAAGCTATATTATAGTAGCCATTGTCAATTTCCTATTATCTTGTTTCAAAATCCTGTATTGCTTTCATTGTTTTGTTTTGATTGGTTTTATTCTATTTTGTTTTGGTTGATTTTATTATGTCTTTTGGTCTGGGCAGCTATTTTGAAGATAACAAGAAGCATTATGGTAGCCATTGTTGATTTCCTATTATCTTGTTTTGAAGTCCTGAATCACTTTCATTGTTTTGACCTGATTGGCTTTATACTGTTTTGTTTTGTTTGGTTTTATTCTCTTTAAAATAAAAAAAAATTTAAAAAAAGAATTTTTCAGAAAGAACTATGCGAATTTTCAGAAATTCTTTCAAGTTATTCTTGAATGACTGACTTCATTGTCCAAGGACTCCAAGCAAGGAGTTGGTATTTCCTACTCTTTGCCACACTACAGGATCACAAGCAGAGTTCTCAAAGTAATTGGTTTATTACCGATCACAGTGCCACAGGCATAGATTTTATATAGTTTTTCCTTTTTAAATAAAGCTTTAGGTGCCCTGGTTTTGATTTAAAGTCTCCTGGTTAGTGGTATTGGTTAAGGCTGGTGCTAGCCAATGTGAGGTGCCACTTGTCTGGATGGAAACAAGCTTATCCTGTGTGTGAGGACACTGTTTCTTATTACTGCTCTCTCTTCTCATGGACATAGTTTCATTTGTAGAGGTGCTCACCCTCTTTGCTCTGTATTCAGGGTTTAGAACGATCTATCCTACCAAAGCAGATGGGCCAGAAATATAGAAAATGGTCATCCGTTGGCAGGAGCCAATCATGGTAATTCACTTCCCTTGTCCCTAATAGGTTTGTAGAAAAATTCAACTTCTAAAGGACAGCTGGACTCTTCTTTGGTGTGGAGAGGTGATCCTTCAGCTTTAAACTTTTTAAAATTATTACAGGAGTCCAAGAACATAACAGTCACCCTGTTTCACATAATCCTCTCCTAGATCCTTCTTGTTCATTCTTGAAAGCCTGACCTGTCATGTTGAACCACAGGCCTGGAACACCTTGGAAAAATCTCTACTCCAGGCCCTTGCTGGAAAACCCCAAAAAGAGTGAAGGCAGGCATGTGTCTGAGTCAGAAGACTAGGTAATAACAGAGCCTTTGCCATTTGTTTCCTTCTTTTATTTTTGGTGTCTTTATAGCTGTTAGGCTAGAGTCCTACACAGGATTCCTTCCACCGAGAAAGTGTTCAGAGGAAATCGATTTGGTTGTCTATTTTAGTTCTGAGAAACTCCTTTGACTAACTACAAAAAAACTTTACCAGTTCTTTTTAATATTCACAAAAACTACTCATTTCCAAACATCTTTGTGGTTTCTTTCAGTTGCATGAACAGAAATGTATTGTTAAATACAACAGAAAAATGTTAGTGTCTCCCTGTAATTTTACACACATACACATGTAGTTTTCTGTTTATAACTTCATTGCCCACCCACCTCTTTACCCTAAATGTTATAATGAGCCCATTCATTCGTAATTCTACTTTGTTGCATGATGGTTTTCAAGGAGAGTTGTTAGTGCAGTTGGTTTCCTGGGGAAAAAGAGGGGGAAAGCTGGTTGTGCAGGGAACACAAGACTATATTTTTAAACCCAGCAAACCCTCCCTTTCAGAGAAATGTTTAGGGTCCAGAAGTCCCTAGACCCTCAGCTCTGGCGCTGAACAGACCTCTTGCCCTTTTAGGTATAAAGATATCTTAGTGATCAAACAGATGCTTGGTAAGGAAGGAAACATTGATGTGGAAATAACTTCTTAGGTGTGGTGATTGCCTGATTGCACAAACATCAGTTTTTATCACAATCCCGGAGAGAGGACGTGGCAAGAATAGGAATGCGCGTTGGGAGTCACGGGGTGGGGAGACCCCCACTCACCGCCCTGTACCTTCCAAGAGACAAGGCAAGCCTGGACAAGGAACCTAGCGTCCTTTCCCACGTCCCCTTCTTGGCGGTTGCTTGTCTGGGGCAGGGGTCGAGCAGCCGCTGGAGGAGCGCTATTTCGCATCTGTGAGACCAGAGACCACGACCCCCGCGTAGAGGACTGTGCCCTGGCACCCGGACTCCCGTCAGTCCTTCCCACCGACTAAGCAGCCGGCCGCGAGGGTCCAAGCTCCTGAATTCCCCGCCTCCGCCGGGCGACTCTCACGCCCCGGGCCCCTCCCAGGTGGTGCCAGATCCCGCCTCCCGCGACCCGACAGGCGGGTGCTCAGTGGCGTCGTCTTTAAGGCCGCGGTCCCCGCCCTCGCAGGCGCCCCTCCCTCCCCGCCCTCGCCCCGAGCCGGCAGCCGGGCGTGCGCCGCGCGAGCAGGTGCCCGTGCTCCTCGCATGCGGCGGCCGCGCGGGCGCTGGTAGCGGCCGGGCCGCGCTGGGCTCCGGCGCGCAGGGCCATGTCTGTGGTGACCGGCGGCAGCGAGGCGCCCGGCGGGCCCGGAGGGGGCAACGGAACGCGTGTTTTCTTCCAAAGCCCCCGGGGCGGCGCCAGCGGCAGCCCGGGATCCTCTCGGGAAGATTCCGCGCCGGTGGTGGCGGCGGCGGCGGCGGCAGCAGGGCAGGTTCAGCAGCAGCAGCAGCGTCGCCACCAGCAAGGGAAAGTGACAGTGAAATACGACCGCAAGGAGCTTCGCAAGCGTCTGGTGCTGGAGGAGTGGATCGTGGAGCAGCTGGGGCAGCTGTACGGCTGCGAGGTACCTGGGCTCAGGGCCGGAAGGGTCGGGTCGCCCCTGCGCTGAGCCGCGCTGGACTCCTGGGGGCTCCAGCTCCCCCGTGCGCACCGCTAGCTCTCGGGGACCACGCGCTCTCCTCGGGGTGCCCTCGGGTGCCGGGCGCCGCCTGCCGTTAGGACACTCTCCTGGGTTCAGCTCCCGGGCGCTGGGAGAGCTGGGGTCTTTGGAGCGGAGGTGGCGGGTATTGGGTCCCGCAGAGCTCCTTGCTTTCCGCCGAGCTCTGGGGGTTTCTGGGCTTCAGCCGTGCCTGCCCGAAGGAAGCGGGTCACTGAGGCTCTCACTCCAGCGGCGCGCAAGCTGCCCAAGGAGAAAAGAATTCACTCCCAGGTTCTGGGCAGCGCCGGTTTCCGTGGAGAGGAAATGGGGACCTCAAGCTGCTTAACAAGGAAAGACATTCCGGGGATGTCTGAGCCCCGTGCCCCCTTGGTTCCTGAAATTCTACATTAGCATCCTAACATGAACGCTTTCCCTTTTCCAGCCCCCCGCCCCCCGCATGCTCCCCCACATGTCCGCATAATTCGTTTTTGCGTTCCCAAAGCTGCACACATTGGGCTTTGTTGAAGCGGCTTGATTTTTGGCACCCCAAGCTCAGTCACACCGTACATGGGCTCAGAATGAGATCCTAAGACCACCCCTAAGAGTGCTTAGGCAGATGGCTTTCGGGGTGCCTGAGATCTGCCAGCTCTTGGGGCCCAGTTCCACTGTACAGGGCACTGTAGCTTCTCATAGTTCAGGAACAAAGGTAATGAATAGGTCTGACCTGACACAGGTCTATATAACATTAGCGATGAGGACAAATATTTAAACGGCACTGTTAGGAACACAGGCTAGAAAAATGATCTAAACCTTATGATCTCCCATGAGAGTCTTTAGCAACTGTGATTCTACTTCTCTTAGAGGAGTGGAGTCTGGAAAGGGTGGAAGCATGAAAATTAATAATTAAGTATAGGGCTTCTAAATTAAAGCTAGATTTGTGTCCATACAACTGTTAATGTTTTTCAAGAGACAATGAAAGCCAGATGAATTCACTGGCTTTACCACTGATTTTGGGCATTCTGTACATCACACATTTTATGACCTATTGTGAGTACATATTTTCTTTACATTCTCATTGCACAAGGAAACAACGTTCTCACTGCTGACTCCTGATGAATGATTATGATATAATGGAGCTTGACTATAAACTAATGAGCTTGTAAAAGATATATTATTTCTCTAGCCCAACTCTTTCATTATAATTGCATAAATAAACTGGCAAAAATACGAAGTGTTTGTGAGATTTTTTCAATAGGACGTTGGCAAGACTTTTTAAAGAAACAATGTAATTGATTTAGATGGAATTTCTGTCGGATGAATGGATGTGCTCAGTTCTGTTTCTGTAGAATCTAGTTAGTTTTCATTTATTTCCTACTTGCCTTTATATTCCATTTTGGAGTTGGAGATTTTAGTTAATAGAAAATCTACTGTTGAAATTAACAGTGTTTCATTAGGTGTAGCTTAGGAAACTGAAAAGAGTTCTGCTTGGTAGGTTAAGTTTATATCTTAAAAATTCTTCACAATAACTGGAGGAAACGGTAGGTTTGAGTGATCACTGTATTGAGCATATCGATCCTTATATGTATATGATCTTGAATCTTTTCCCGGTACTTTTTTTTTTCTCAGATTTTATACCTTTAATTTGTAGCAAACAGCTAGGTGTTTGTGGTGAAATAATACAGATGCTCTATATGCATTTGAAAGTGGCTAGTATTTCTCTTCAAGTTGCTTTTTCAGCTATTGAAGACCAAAGGGAGAGAAATCGTAGGGAGGAGTGGTGGCAGTCTGCAGTGTCTAAGTTCTTAGTACTCCTCAATGATCATGAAGAAACGTGTGCTAGTAAGCAGCCAAATGAAGATTCTCTCTTCCCATCTATTTCTCCACTGATGGGGCGGTACTTTGGCTTTGGTTCTCTCTTTTGGTTGCCTTTCTTTGCTGATGGACTTGAATATTTCAGCCTCTGGTTTGTGAATCGAGAAGGCTCTATCCTTGGTTTATAGCTCTGAACCACATGAATATGAAGAGTAAGCAATACCCTTTCATGGTTTAAATCAGTAGTATTTTCAAATGCTTATTGCATGAAATTGACACAGAAGGCCAATTTGGAGACTTCAAACTTCACCCTCATCAAAGGCCTGAGTTATCTGCTGAGTTGGGGTACAAGGTGAACACGTACTTAAGTTTCAGAAGAACTTGTACCAGATATGTCAGCAGATAAATGACTTGACCTTTCAGAATAGAAAATAACTTTTTAGGGATGCTAATATAGAAAGATATTTAAACTTAGAAAGGATTGAGAAAGAAGAAATATATAGATCTGGCTGTGGTTTTATCTAGAAGTTTAGATTACCGATCAGTTTTATTTGGAGACTAATGCATTGAACAACATTCAGGACTATGTATCAGGTACAGTTCTTGGCACTTTGAGGCACTAGTTCGTTCAGTGTTCACAAGAGGTGAATTTATTTATTTATTTTTGTTTTATGCAAGAGTAGACTGAGGTTTTGAGAGGTATAAGAGACTATTCCAAGCTTCCATAGCTGTGGAGTGAGGTATAGTGGGGACATGAACCCAGGCACTGTGACTCTGAGACCACTATGTAACTAGCAGGCTTGGCTGTAACACTGCAGGGTCCCTTGCAAGACAGCAAAGGGATATAACAATGTGTCTCAATTCCCCAAACTTAATGAAATAAGCTCACTGGCATTTATATAATTTTGTTCAATTCACCTATCTTGATAACTGTATCTTCAAGTGACCTTGAAGGTTAGGTTTGAGTTTTGAGTTCTGCACATTCTCAGAGCTCTGAGCTGGAAGGCAGCTTGGAGAATCTGCCCCTGGGACAAGTGTTTTCCTTTTGGTTCCCACACCTGGTACATCCCCACCTGTTAGAAGCTAGTGTGTCCACTCGGCATGGCAAATCTTTGAGCATACTTTCTGCACTCTGATCATACCCCTCTGGCTCACACGGATCTGGGAGGATAGTGTTCATGTCTTAGAAGCTGTTTGGTGTCTGATGAAGGAATTCTGGGGACATGGAGCGTGCTTATAACCAGGTGGAAGGACCCTGGTTCCAGGTCGGTAGATCTACTAGGTCCTGGAAAATCTTCCAGAAGGCAGGATGTGGTAAGAGTGGAGCCCAAGGCTGTGATCCCTCTTATCTACTCTAAGTGTGATACTGTTGAGTATCACTTGTATAGCCTTTTTGACACTTGGATAAATGCTTTTTTTAAATTCTAAAATATGTGTTCATAGTTCTTTTTCATTTCTTATTCTCATGGGAAAGCTTATACAGATAGCTGCATTTTTTAGGTAGGAATTTGGTTGTAATGGAACCGTAAGGTTAAATCTGTATCCATATGTGAGGATTTCTGTTTTAAGACATTTTCATATCTCTTCCAAATCCTGACAGTTTCTTAAGAGCATTTTAAATCTGGCATAATGTCTACTCTGACAAGTATTGTAAGATGATTTATTAGATGAGTCATATCAATTTTTTTCAATCTTGCCCAGCATCAAGATAACATCTGTACTCCCAGTTTTGCAGTTTGCTTTGCTTTGCTAAGCTCCTATTACTGAAATGCTAGTAGCAGCCTGGCCATAAATGGTTTCAGGTGTTCAGGGTAATTGCTGTGTTACCCTGACTGACCATTTGGGAGGTCTTCATCTTGCTTCATGTGTCAGCTTTTTAAAAAGAGGTTTACTACACCTCATTCTTTCCCAACTCCTCACCATTCCCATCTTATAAACCAATGTTTTTCTGAGTTTTTGATGGTGACACAGAAAGAAATATCCTTTAGATTGATGCCTGATCCTTACACAGATACATGCATGTATGGAGAAAGATTCACTTAATGTTACCATTTATGCCAAAGAGAAAAATTATGAATCATCTAAAATATGACTTGATTAATGTTTAAATGTAGTGTTCTATTCTGTTTCATCTTCTGAAAGTGTTGCTTGTGGCTCTGTTAAGTTGATTTCATGACATTTTTGGACACATTTCTGAATTGTGATCCACACTTTAGAAAATACTTCAACAGGAAGGGAAGAACCTAAACCTAAGTACTAGAATTGACTGACATCGATTGATACTTTCTGTTTGTTAGACAAAATTCATGCAACACTAGTAACTACCTGTAATACTACCATTTCGTGGATGTGGAAATAGGCATAGACCACTCAAGAAATGCTTCTGAGCCTTGAGCTAGGATGTAGCAGAGAAGGCTGTGACACAGAAGTCAGGTGCAGGAACAAGGCTGGAATCGTTCTGTACTCCCCATGATATGCCTCTTCCCCAGCCTGCTGCTGTAACTTCTCAAATATTCAAGAAGATTGTGCTTATGGTAAGGTTTGAGTGTAAAGCACCAAGCATACTACAGTAACTGGAATATAGCTGTGTGGTTGGTGTTACTGTGGTCATACCTAGCCATTAATTGTTGGTTATTCTATGTTATGTGGGGAAGGCGAGGTGGGTGGGGGGAGAAAACAAAATATTCACATTTATTAGATGCTAGATTTTGTAATCAGAAGTGTTAATGTGTGTTTGAACTTGAACTTAGCCAAATAGTGGAAAAATTGTTTCCTCTTTTCCTACAGTCTTCTTCCCCTTAAAGGTTATCAATATGAAGGCAGGAAACTTTTTAATTTTTGTTGTGTGTGCTCTCCTAAGGCACAATTCTTCAACCTTTAAGGATTTGTTTAGATGAGTGAAAAAGGATCAGTCTTCTGAAAATGTTTCCAAAGTCATTGATACTTTCCTTTCTAAATTAGTTGGTGGTGGTTTTTTTTTTTTTTTTTTTTTTTACCATAGATGTGGTTAGAGAAAAGTCAGTCTGTTGTTTGGTTATTATAACCTGTATTAGACTCTTGCATATTACTGTTTCATTTTAGCAGTGTTGAAAAATACACCTACACTGTTCCAAATAGGAGTTTAAAGGTGGTAGTGGCAGCTAACTGGTTTTTCAGTTCAGTTTGAGAGAATGCTTTTGGAAATCCAATCCCCCTTGAGCCCCTCGACCACTCTCTTTGATTTTGCCCTAAGGGTTCTGCCACACTAGTTCTGCCTGCCATGCTCGTCTCTGATGCCTGTTTGCTTCTGGTGGCTTCCGTGTTCCTTCCATCTTGGTGACAGCACCTTGCTTAGCCCCAAGTTCTTCTCCAAGAAGTCTTCACTTTCTACTTAGTGGGAGAAATGAAGTCTGTTTTGTTTTCCAAGTGGTCTGTGTTTTGCATGCATGATTATATTTTGTAGTTTATTGGCAACAATCAACAAACCATGACCTTCTTTCTGTCCTTCTTGTTTCCTGCCCTTGGCTATTTCAAACCTTAACCTGTCTTCTTGAGACTCTTCTGGTGTCTGCCCCTCTCCTAGTGGTGTCCTCTTAGCTGGTGGCCACACAGCCTCCTCCAGTCCAAGCCAGCCCAGCCCCGCTCTAGACACTTCCTTCCATTGATTAATCTCCTTCTTGGCTGTATTTTCGATCTCCCATTCTACAGAGCTTTCAATTCAGCATATGTGTGAGCTGGTCTTTCTCTTCTGCTAAAAGCAACTACCACCATCATTGTTCACTACCCTAAAACATACCGCTCTTCCTCTATCATGCACCCCTAGCTGTCATCCCATCTTGCTCCTTCCTTTACTATTTTTCCAAAAGATCTTTCTCCACTCAAGACACCATTTTTAGCAACCATATTTTGATTTCAACTCCCACTGTGGCCGACCTGAGGACTTTGTTTCTCAATCTCCGACTTGATCTCTTTTAGCACAAGGCAGCTCACAGTTGCCTTCTGAAGCTCCTGTCTGTTGGCTTCTGAAGGTGACCTGTCCCCTGGCTCTTGTCCTTTTGTTCTGGCTGCTCGCCAGCATCTGTTTTGTTTTGTTTGCTTGCTTCATCAATGCTGAGGGCTCCATAGATCTGTCTTTGGGCTCCTGCGCACCTGTTTTCTCTGGTTCTTTCACTTTGAGTGCTCTTTCCGAGTGATGTGAAGACATTCCCGTGGCTTCATTTGATGTCCATCTGCTGGCATCTTGTAAATCTGTATTTATAGCCTGGTGTGTTTTCTGGGTGCCAGACATATGCAGAGTGCTTTGAAAAATAGATGACGCCACCAGATGCCCCGAGTCAACTGGTGTGAGAATGAGGGTTTTCTTTGCAAACCTGCTCTTCCTCAGTTCCCTCTGCGTATGGCAAGTGCTTCTGTCCACAGCTGCTTCAGCAAAATATTATGTAACATTCTTAGCTCTTGCCTCACCCTTGGGTGTTACACCCAGTAGTCGTGAAGCCTTGTTGATGCTTGTTCCTTAGAGTGCTACAGTCTGATTCCTTGATTCCTTCCAGCCACTACTTTGGTCTATCCCCTTGTAATCTCTCATCTAGGTTGGAGGAATGGCCACATGAGGCTAGTTTCCCTCAAACTGCTAGTCTGACTAGTAGTCTCTATTATTGCTGCTGCGGTTACTGCTACTTCTGTCACAAATTCAGCTCTCCGGTGAAGGTCAAATGCTTTATGCATTCTATCTTGTGCCATCAATCCTCACAGTAACTCTGAAGTGATTGCTGTTATTTTGTAGACAGAGAAACTGAGATCAGAGAAGTTGTTGCTTGTCCTTGTCTAAGGTTACACTGATTCCATGGTCACTTAGCCATGATGCTACCATTGCTCTTGAAAACTGTGTGTATTAAGATCTGACTGCATGCCCTACCTTCATGAACTCTCATTTAATCCTTGCAGTAACTTTGGAGAGTAGCTGATGAAGCCAGGGGCCAGAAAGCCTGGGCCACTGGCCCTGGCCAGAGGCCAGATTCTCCTTGTCAGAGTGCACCAGGAAAGGCACCTCCACAAACAGCTGCCTGAATGCTTTCTAAATTCCAAATGGGATCTTATTGATCTCCCCAGGCTTTAGGAAAGAGTGTGCGTAGCAAGGAAGGCCACCAGTGCCCCAGGGGCTGCCCTGCCCACATCTCTAGAGTAGTGATGGCAAATCTTTTAGAGACCAAGTGCAACCCAAAACCCACTTATTTATTGCAAAGTGCCGACCTCGCAATTAAACCTGAATACTGAGGTTTTAATTTAGAAAAAGCAACTGTTATCTGATGCTGGGGTGACTTGGCTTGCGTGCAAACAGAGAGGGCTCTACGTGCCTGCTGTGGCACATGTGCCCCACCACTGCTCTAGTGTCATCTGTTCCCCCTTGGTACCCCTGTCTACTTTCTGAGTTCTCAACTGAGATCATGATGGAAGTCAGCAGTACCCACTTGACTAGAGACCTATCTCTCCACCACTCACCTCTTACCCATCTGCCTCTCACCTAGTTTCCATGCTGGCACTGGGTGGCATCTCCTCCTGCAAGGCTGTGCTCTGTCTCCCCACAGGCTGACTGACAAGCCTTCCTAGATTCCCTTTTCTGCACTCCTGTCTCCCACTTTCCATGCACCCTTTTGAGATAAAATCTTGTGCCTCTTTGCAGCCCCAGTGACTCACTGTCTTGGTTGCTGTTGGGTGTTCCTGCTATGGACTCTTTCTGTTGCTCCAAAATTCATAGGTTGAGACTCTGATCTCCGAGGTGATGGTATCTGAAGGTGGGGCTTTAGGGAAGAGATTAATGTAGATCAAGTCATGAGTGTAGACCTTGCCATCATGGGCTTTGTGCCCTTGTAAGGGGATGAAGGGATCTGAGCTCTTTCTTCCTGCTGTAGGAGAACACAGCAAGAAGGTGGCCTTATGCAACTCAGATACTGGTACCCTGACCTTGGACTGGTAACCTGCAGTACTGTGAGCCATAAATGTTAAGCTTAGTCTGTAGTTTTGTATTATAGCACTCTGAGCCGACCAAGCAAGTCCCTATCTGACTAAAAGTGAGTAAAACAGAAACTGGTTATAAGGCCAGTGGCAGTGTTTTGAGGTTTAGTGATCACATTCCAGAAATACGTACCCCAAATGAACTGCATTAGTATAATTTGATTCTGTCTGCATTGAAACTTGCTCTTTCATTGTCAACCTGAAGTTACAGTTCTGTTTGATGGTTATGAATTATATCTAGCAGTTCTTTGAACTGAAAGCTAAAGAGAAGTTGTCATGAAATAAGGCACAGATGCACAGGTGATGAAAGTCTTCAAAAGAAGCAATCACAGGCTGCTGCCGTTCTTTTCTCTAATTTTAAGTTTTCTGCTTGTACACGAATACAGCTGTATTGCACAGGAATCGTTCACTTCTTTGGGAGTGGAAATGCTTGCTTGTGCTGTGAAGTGGTGAGTGCTTTCCCATCTGTAGATAAGACTCGGGGTGTCAGGCTCTCACACGTCTCGCTAGAACAGGAGTGAAAGCCCAGATTTCTGCCTCTGCTTCAAAGTTCAAGCCAATAAATTCTCACCGGGTTTTTCTTAGTCAGCACTGGCATTTTGCAAATCTGTTCCATGGAGTAAAGCTTAGAAAAAAGGAGAGATCAGGGTGCGAATTAGTTTCTAAAAGATCATTTTATGATATGGGAAAAGGGATCAATGTAGGGCTTTTCCTTTTTGAAAGACTCCTTAGGCAAATCTGTGTAATGAGCTATGGGGAGGAGCAGGTGTATTAATTAATTAATTCATTCATTCATTTGTTTATTCAACTGAGACTTACATAAAGAAGGAACAGGGAGTAAGAGCTTACTATGTAAAGGAAAAAGTAGGGAAAAAAGGCATCTTTCCTGTTATGAGAAGAAAGGAGGAATCTATATGGTTGAAAGTGCTCCAAATGCAGGGACTGTGCTCACAGTTGTGTTAGTATATTTATGAATACATTCATTTAGAAGGTATGGCTGTGTATTTCCTTTATTCAAAGCCTGTTTTTTGGAGAGGATATGACAAATTCATTGACATTATAATGTAAATGACTAAAACCAACTTATTTCTCATTTTAACAGAAGTGTGAGGTTTGAAGTAAGAGAAAATAATCTCTTAACAACTAAACTTCAGGAATGAACAAGCCAGAGCAGATGTATTACTGTGAGCTATGGGGAACCTTGTTGGCATCTGTGAAATGAAACTGCGCCAGCTGTTTTCCATACTATGAAACAGGAAGGGCCCTGGCCTGTTGAACTCTGTTCTTGCCTGGATGCTGCTTACCAGCTGGGTGACCTTGGCTAGTCCTTTGCACCACAGGGCACTTTCGTCAGCTTTTCTTTTCTTATCTAAAAAAATAGAGGAGATCTGAGACTTTAGTTCAATTTTTAGAGATGGTATGAAAAAACTGTTCATGTATTAGAGAAAGGTAGTCTTATTGAAGAGTAGGTAATACTGAAAGAGAAATAGAAGTGTCTTTCCCTTTGAAGGCAAGCCTGAGACAGGAATTAGACTGGTTCACCAAAGGGCCATCTAATTGATGCTTCTACCTGTAGCCAGGGTGGGAGTGAGGCCATCCTTCACTGGGCATGATGGCTTATGTGACAGGACTCCAGTAATATTCAAGGACAAGAGTGGGAATCCTTTTTTAAGAAAGTCACCTTCCTCTTCTCTAAAATCTCCGTCAACTTTTGGAGTTCAAATTAAATTTGAAATCTGACAGTACAGATACTTATACTCATCTTTTTTACTTTTTGCATTTAATTGGGTTAACCTTTATAAAGAACTGTAGCATTGATTTAAAAATTTTAGGCATATAATTTATAATATTGGCTGTTTGAGGAGGCCTGCTCTATTTTTATTATTTGTCCTTTATCCTTTCAGCTCCTAATGAACTAATAGTAGTATTTATTTTAACTTGAGGGGAGTTTGAGTTGCGATGTAACAGGAGCATCAAAGAGAAAAAAATCACAGCTGCTTTAAGGGATAAAATTTTAAAAGGTGAAATGTACAAATTAACCTGAATAAGAATATGAATAAATTCATATTAAACAGATTAATTTTCACTGGGGAATTTATTCCTGGAATGTCACTTTATGGTTCATTTTAGAACTAACCTGACAGGGTAGAAAAAATTAAGATTTTTTTTCATGGGCAGTTTGGTAGGAAGTAAAGTGCAGAAAGTTTATAATATTTGTTTATTTTTTATAATGACAGAATCATACACCATCATCAGATAGTCTCATTCAGCCCTCACAAAAATTGCGTGATGTCACATTTTAAAAATGTGGAAATGGAAGCTCACAGAGGTTTTGGAACGTGCCCAAGCTTAGACTGCCCATGAGAGGAGGGAGAAAAAAGGGGAAGGTGTGGCACATGGAGACTGAGAATGCAGTTCACCTTCACGGCCCGACCATCTCTCAGTTCCCACATGTTGGACTCATCTCCTGGGCCTGTCTGTTCTATTTGCTCTGTCTGATACATCTTTTATTATGCTTCATCTTACTTGACCCATTGATAAGAGTCTGTTATTTTTTTAGATGAACCATTTCAGAAGTTTCTTTAGAAAATTCAAATCCATTAACTCATGAGCATATATTGTAGGGCTGTGCTGCTTATTTCTTTGATCACCTGGTTTGTGTGAGCAGTTAGTAGTGGACACTTACACACTTTGTCTATCCCTTTGGATGGAATTGGCTCCATGCTCCGTTTTTCTTGAGGGTGAAAGTTAGATTGCTGTATTTTTTTGTAGTATTTGGGATTGAAACCAGAGTCATGAGCATATTATACCTGCATTCTGCCATTAAACTCTGGCCCCAGTCTCTAGAAGCTTATTTTAATTTAAGTCACTCAGTACACAATATGTATTTTATCCTTCATATTTGACAGTAGCAGATATTGCCTGTGACATGATAGAAGCAAAGTAATGATTTTTCTAAATATTACCCTTAACAACTTGTTTTTCTTGTGGTAAAGGATATCTTTGCTCAACTCTTCAGCTGTGATGGCAGGTGATACGTGATATTTTTCTCTTATATTTTATGTCGCTAGTGCAATGGACATAGCTGCTTCATTCATTTCTGCTATTATTAATGGAATCAAATTTGTTTCAGGCCAAGGAGGTAAGGTGCTGAGTTTTCAGACTGACAAGGATGGCTTTTCTGCCTAGTTCTCGTGAGTTAAATACACAACAATTATTAGTTAGCTGGCTTTTCTCATGTTTGCAGTGGGGTGTGGCAGCTCTCTGACAAGTCAAAAGAAAATGAGTCATTGATTTAGTGCTAAAACATGATTATGCTTGCTATAGTGAAAACACCCTACAAGTATTACAACTCAAAAAAAAAAAAAAAGCCAACATGTACTGTCTCTGGTAGACAAGGGCCTTTTGTTAGGCTAAAATGTTCCATTTCTTCATCAAACCCCAGGAGGTTCAGCATTTAATAACTTTTGCCAGAAGCAGTTTGTATTGATAGGTGTTTAGCTAATGAAAGCCTGTCTGCATGTATATAAATAGGCTACAACCAAATCTAGCCTGAGACTCTGAAAGTATTTAGCTGCTGGTCATACCTCAAAGATCTGAAATGGTCCCATGATAAACTTTGAGAGGGATGGATGGTGGGCTGTATTCCATGTGATAAGTGAACCATCCTGCAGCTGAGTCACTTCCTCTAAGAACAAAACTAGGAATTAGTTTATTACTGACATCTCACTATAAACTATGAAGGAGGGCAAAGAATGATATACAGATAACATATAGAACATTTAGTATGATGGGAATCCCATTAGATCATAACTAAGGCATCCACCCACCTGGCTGTGGGCTCCAAGGGTGCTAGGCAGCGCTCTGCACAGGAGGGGTGGGCTGGACTGGAACTACAGCTTTCTTCTCCAGGAATCCAGGCTTGTATCTTCTTCCCTTTGGTCCCTCTTTACAAAATAACAACTAGCAGGTTCTTACATATGGCTTCTTACTGGTGGTGGGAAACAACTTGCCTCATTTTGGAGATCCTTGTTGGTTACTGTCTGTGTTATTTATACCCCATTAGGGAGCATAGCCTGGTAAGATCAACCCTTCCATCTTCCTGGGGTGAAGAGTTAGGTCTCCTGGAAGGATGAAGTGGCCATCCTATCTCCCATCCACTTTTATTCCTAGAGTAGTTCATGCCGTCATCCTTGGGTGACTTTAATTTCCTTCTTAAAATGATCTAGGCTGTTCAAGGATGTTTTGAGGGTTAATAACATTAAAAATCATCCTAAGAAAACCATTAACAGAATCTACTATCCTTTTGTCATAACTAATTCTGCCTAATTAACACATATATTCAAATTAAAGGTGTGTTTTTTGATTAAGAAGAGGGCAGGGGTCTATGGGGCCTTTTATTTTGCATTTTGGGTGATAAAATTCCTGCCTTCTTTGCAAATTTTGGTCACATGCCAGGTTTTAAGAATATAGAATATCTAATAAATACCTCAATGAAAAATCTTCCTGTTGGTTTGCTTGAAGAGACTTAACTTCTTGCAACCTGAACTATATCACATTTGAATTAAGTGATAATGGATAACTTGCATTCTGAATAAAAATCTTTTTTCTTATAAACAGTATTCTATTATGTGTGCTTAGAAAAGATACTTGAGTAATACATAATAAGTAAATACTGCTATTTTAGTGCCACTACAGATAAATTTTATTTTCTCTGTTTTGTCCAATAAATGTGTATTTCTTTTATAAGAGAAGAACCTAAAGTTATTCTTCAGGAGGGGTAGGTATGCATACCCCACTCTTTTTCATAGTTATGGACAAGACAAGGAAGTGTTTTCTGCTGCTATAACAGACTATCAAAGACTGAAAAATTTATAAATGGTAGAAGTTTTATTTTGTTCAAGACTTTGGAGGCTGAGTCTTCCAAGAGCTTGGTACTGGCATCTGGCAGAGACCTCCAAACTGCATCATGGTGGAAGGGCAAACAAGTATGCTCAGGACGAGTGAAAAACTGGGCAGAACATATACATATTCTGTTTTTGTCAGAAACCCGCTCTTGTGATAACTAACCCACTCCTGTGTAATGGTATCAATCCATTCATGAGAGCAGAGAGAGTCCTTGTGACCTAATCACCTCTTCAAGGCCTTGACTCATAATGCTTTTAGAATGGCAGTTAAATTTCAACATGAGTTTTGGTAGGACATTTGAATCATAGCAGGGCACAAGTCCTCACTTACCATATATTGGGGGTTTTTTTTTTTGGGAACAGCTCAGATGATGCTTTTGCATCTCTTCTTTTTGAGGAAGGTCGGCATTAATTTTTTAAATTGTAAATAATTAAGATTTAAAAAAGCCAACATACTTGTTCACATTAGATTCTTTTCATTTTCAGAATAAGCAGTGGTGACACTTTTGGAAGTTAGGATGTCCTCATTTTTGGGGGAGGACTGTCTCTGGCGTGGATGGCAACGCCATCCACAGGACAGGAGGAAAGTTAGAAGGACAATTAGATCGTTCTTTACTTCCAGTGGGAGCTCAACCCCTCCATGGGCTCTGGGGCTTCTCCTGTGTCTTAGGATTCAGCCCCCTTCTCATATGTTTATTAGCTTTTTAAGTGTTAACTTTGGGTTTGGGTTGTCTGTGTATCCTGGCCTGATCTTTATACATCCTGGGTATGAGGCCTTTGTCAGAAATATATGTTGAAAATATTCCCTTGGACTTTGTGAGATACTTTTTCATTCCTTCATTGGTACCATTTGGGGAACAGAAGTTCTTAACATTGCCCAGTTTGTCAATTTTTTTCCTTTATAGTTGCTTCATTTATTCTATATCCTGTTTAAAAAATGCTTGTTTGCTCCAAGGTCATGGAAATTTTCTCCTGTGTTGTCTTTTCTAAGCCTCGTTGTTTTACCATACCTTCTATATTCAGGTTTATACCCATATGAAATGTTTCTGTATGTGGCATGATATATGAATTGAAGTTCATGTTTTCCTCTTGGTCATCCAGTTGATCCAGCACCATGCATTGAAAAGGTCATCTGTTGTCATTGCATTGTAGTCACACATCAGGGGATACTGTGGTGCAGATGATTTTATATAACATAAAATGGGGAGATTGAATGTTCATGTGTCCCCCACCCTCGTATGTTGCAAGTCTCACTCCCATTGTGATGGTATTTGAAGGTGGGACCTTTGGAACGATGAGGTCATAGAGGCAGAACATTCATGAATGGCATTAGTGTCCTTAGAAGCCATAAAAGAACTCTTTTCCTTTTTGCTGTCTTACATGTGAGTGTACAAGATGACAATATCATCTAAGAACCAGGAAGTGAACTCTCAGTGGACACAAGATCTGCTAACACCTTAATCTTAGATTTTCCACCTCTAGAACCATGAGAAATAATTTTTTGCTATTTAATAAAAAATTTTTGTATTATCTGTTATATTCTGTTACAGCATTCTGAATTTCTTAAGACAGATGATCTTACGTGTGTGTCTGGATAGGTTCTAGTGAGTGAGTTTTAATGTTGGGTTGGGCCTTTCTGTCTTGTTCACTAAATTTTCTGTGGCACAATGGCCCACATACTGTAAATGGTCAATAAATATCATTGATTCATAGACAGGTCTGAAATTATTGTTAGGGTATAAGTCCTTTGTTAGAAGGACTAAGTTGAAAAAAAAAGATGTTAAATTTCATTTTAGAGAAGAATTTATGTGACTAGTTAATTGTATTTCTTTGCGAGGTCCAGATTTAATTTTGGACTAGTCTTGTTGGCCAAAGCCCTAAGGTCAGTTGACCTCAGACTTTCTAGTTAGTAATGCTTTGTCTAATCAACCATCCATCCAGCCATCTGATAGGTGTTTATTATGGGCCTACTACGTGCCAGGCATAAAGTTAAATTGCCATAATGAGATTTCTTCCAGATTTCCCATTTTTAATTTTAGAACATCATTTGCTGTTTCTTTCTTCACAAGTTAAAACACTTGACACAGAGAGTAATTTTGGGAATTTTCTTTTATTTCTGAGATAGCTTTGTTTATTTAGTTACTTAAAAATATTTTATGGTTAGACAGGTGGCAGGCTAAGAATTGGATTTTTATTTTGCTATCAAATCTTTTAAAAATAAGGAAAAGAATTTTTATTAAAGCACCGTGTTTCATGCAGTAAATTTAGTAAGCAGTTAATCTCATTTTCAAAATTTAGTGCCATGGACAACTTCGTTTTTTTGGTGGTTGGTGTGCATATAGGAAGTATCAGGCATTATATATCAGATTACACTGCAAGTGGGCCATGGGTTGAATGCTGCTGTTGCTCTTGGTAAAGGTCCATTAGAGGCTGTTCTTGTGTCTGCCATCTTGCTAAGTTATGCCAGACCCTGAGTTCATGTTCCATGGCTTCTCTTCCAGATCTATGCATGAGGAGAGAATGGATAAATGCCCTTACTGGGGCTCTTAGAAGGCTGCTGCATCCCACAGCACTTTCTGTCCACCTCTACCTGTTGCGCCTTGCCAGCTGTAGCTGCTCCAAAGCCTCTTGTGGGCACAAGGAGAGGCAGCCATGGAGGTGGGTCATCCTCAGGGAAAGGAAATAGATTCCTAAGGGGACAGGGTCTGTGGTGACATTGACTATGACTCACATGATGGACATTGATTCCTTTTCTTATTTAGTTAATGTAATTTCCACTATCTTTGTTGTTTAGTTTGTTTCCATGGGATGTTTTAATATAGTTAATGAAAGCTCACCTATCCAGAAGCCACTAATTTTGTAACATTGATCATTTAGAGTACAGTAGAGAACATGAAAGAAAGCAGGAGTAACTTCGAGAACCCAGAGAGATCCTAGAGTTGTCATATTCTTTATTTATTGTCCAGAGCCTCAGGCAGGCATGGAGGGCATGTTTACTGCTATTTTAGACACAATTCTAACAAGTTTGTTTTTCTGGCATCTTAGTTCACTGTGACTTGGAAGCCATAAACTAGACTGTTGGATGTAAGTACTGGGAAAACATCTAGACATGACAGCTGACAGCAAGGGAAGAGACAGGTTCTATAAAAAGCTCAGAAGACTGGAGCCATTTTATATAAGGCAAAAAGAGCTCCATGTATGGCAGTAGCTGGAGGGTGCCACCGCAGTGCTGTGCAGTGGGACATCTGATCATAGAAGACCTAGTCACTAAGGAAATGCTGGATTATGTTGGAATCTTCTGCTGCAGAAAGTGGGCACATGAGTAATTCATTTACAGAGTTCAGCCAAAGAGTTTAAATATTCGTTATCTGAAATAATTTGTTTATACTTACATGGAACCATTGCTTCTCCCGGTTAACGCAGTACATAATTTCCTTTTTCTCTTTGTCTCCCTTCTTGTGTTTTCCCTCTTCCTTTGTCCTCCTCCTGTTCCTTTCCCTCCCCTTTTCCATTCCCCGCCTTCCCTCCCTGTCTACTCATTCCCCACCCCCCAAATTCCCTTTCCCAACACAATATAGTTTCCCATTTTCCTTTGTCTTTGAAGTTTACTTTATATCCACTGAGTTGCCTGTGCTTGGGAAGAAAAAGCCCTGGCTTTAGAGCATGTGTTAGTTTCCGTGGTGGGAATACTGCCCTCTCCCCAAGGTTGGTTTTCGGCCCCCATTAGGGAGCCATGCTGTGGACCAGTGAGCAGTGTTTCCTCCACGCAGATGCGGGGGACTCATCAGCACAGATGATTGTGAAAGATACTGAACTAATTAGAAAGTGATGAGTTTTGAATATTTAACAACTTTGTTTTGAATATAATTAATTTACTTGCATACTTACATAATTTAACTTTAAACATTTTAATATTATACCTTATTGAGCTCAGTAAAACCAAAATACTATCTTTTAAATATACAATAAATGTACAATTATTAGTAATTTTGTATACTCCTTTAAAATGTATAATCTTTCATTATAGTTATCTGCACTAATATAATGAAAATAGAATTCATTGTATGGAGTTTTTAAATAATAATTTATTTAATGGTAGCTGATTCTGTTGACATGGGAACTTTCATCCTTTCCCTGGCTTCCTTATAGAAGGGAAAAAAGCCAATTAAAAGCAACATAAAGAGTGTTGAGCAGATGTCCACTTCTGACTGTCTTGGATTTCTCTGTGTATGGCAAGAAAAACCATATTCGGTTTTTATAACTGCAGTTAATAAGTTGTTTCTGTTAATGTACAGCTAAACCCAATCTCAGAAAGAGAGAGTATCATGTCGTGACCAGAGATTGCACAGAATGAAGACATAGAACAAGTGAGTAGGAGTACACGAAACTAAAAGTGGTAAACGAGACCTGAGTGTGGGAAGGGATTGAAGGTAAAATGTACCCAACTTTCTCAAATCTTAGTGACAAAAGATTTTTGTTTACAAGTCTGCAGTTTGGGTAGGATTTATTGGGGGGGGGTTCATCTCTGCCTCACTAGGAGTCAGTTGGGTGGTAGCTCAGGGCTGGAGTATTGTCAGGATGTCTCCCTCACTCATTCAGAGAACCTCTGGGGCTGTGGGCCATTGTGCCACTTCCTCAGCATATGGCCTTCCTCTGTGGTACTTCAGTTTCCCGACAGTATGGTGACTGCGTTCTAAGAGAACATTTCAAGAAAGCCAGGATGAAGCTATGTAGTTTCTAGTGACTCCACTTGGAGGTCACATAGTGTCCCCAGTTGTGGTGGAACAGAAATCAAGTCAACCCCCTAGTTAGAAAGGGAAGTGGAATGAGAAATAGTACTGGAGTCAGATTTGCAAATATTATCAGCTGTAGAAGAAGGCAGAAGAAAATATGAATCATGAGAATTGAATTCAACAAAAATTCATTACACTTCTGTGGTGTACTAGATACCTTTGAAACACCAAACAAAAGAGACAAAAATCACTTTCTTATGAGTTTTATATTCTAATAAAATGAGTGATTGGAGATGAAGTTACTAGGGCAGAACCTTGGACCAGGTCATGGTAAAGAATGTTTTTTTCATGGTAAGGAATTCAAAGTATGTTTCCAAGTATGCTAGTTTTATTCAGAGAAGTAATATGATGCTGTTTGTTACTGCTATAATCTTCGCTTTGATTTAGCATAGTTTGTCAAAGTATACTTAAAATTATTTAATTTTATTTTTCTTACTTATTTTTAAAATTATTTTAAAAATTTGTTTTTTTTAGAGCAGTTTTAGATATACAACAAAATTGAGGTAAGGTACCATTTTCATCTACTCCCTGCTTTCACACGTGTATATCTCTGCCTGCCTTACTAACATCCCCTGCTGGAGTAGTACGTTTGGTGTAATTGGTGAACCCACACTGACACATTATTGTCGCTCAAAGTACACCATTTACATTAGAGTTTTTCCTTGGTTTTATTGATCCAGTACATCCTGTGGGTTTGGGTAAATGAATCCACCATCATAATATCATGCAGAATAGTTTCACTTTCCTAAAAATCCTTTGATTATTGTGTTTAACAGCTGGATTTTAAAATTTCTAAAAATTAAATGAAAAGCAAAAATAGCCAATCAAAAAAAGGCAGTTGAAATGAATAGACACTTCTTAAAAGAAGTACAATGGCCGATAAGTACATGAAAAAATGCTCAACATCTTTGGCGATTACGGAAATGCAATCAAAACAACACTGAGATTCCATCTTATCCCAGTAAGAATGGTGATCATCAAGGACTCAAAAAACAACAAATGTTGGTGAGGTTGTAGGGGAAAAGGAACCCTTGTATATTGTTGGTAGGAATGTAAACTAGTATAACCACTATGGAAATTCCCAAAAAAACTAAAAATAGAAATTCCATCTGACCTAGCTGTACCTCTCCTGGATATCTTCTCAAAAGAATTAAATTGTTGTATTAAATGGCACATGCATACTCATGCTTAGAGCACTGCAGTTCACACTAACTAAATAAATGGTGGAAACAGTCCAGATGCTCATTCATAGTTAAGTGGATAAAGACAGTGTGGTGAATATATACATAGTGGAGTATGACTCAGCCATAAAGAAGGATAAATTTGAATCATTCGTAAGAAAATGGATGGCTCTTAAGACTGTAATATTAAGTGAAATAATTCAGACACATAAACTTAAATATCACATGGGTTCTTTTGTACGAAAAAAACCCCAAACCTAAATGATTTAAAGAGCAAAATAAATGAGAGATGATAGGAAATAGGGAGGTAGACTTTTTGGAGATGAAGAAGAGGAGGGATCTGGGGAAGGCAGGGTGATCAAAAATGATCCAGATGTGGTATATAAATGTACTAATTCCCCAAGATGTATGTAATTATTATGTGCCACAAATAGATACTTATAAAAATACTTTTTAAAATATTTAACAGTTGTCTCTCATTCACTGGTACAAGCCTGCTCCTGTACACCATTACACATGCCTAATATCTCATAGTTGAGGAGTGATTTGTAATTTTATTTGAGCCTCACAACTAAACTCCATAAGAGAATCCCACGAGCTCACAGTTAAAAAGAGACCTAGAGATGGTCTCTTCTGACTTCACCACCTGACACCTCCCATCTGCAGTCTGGTAAAAGGATCTTCCTGCTCCACTGCTGCTCAGATTTCTCATGTTCCAGCACAGAACTGTGATTGACGCACACATTTGAAAGCTAGGGTACCTTCTTTGGGCTGCAAACTGGACTAGAATTTCATCTCTTTCCCCTGTTTTTCTCTAATTTCATTCTCATGAGAACAACCTGATTCCTGATTTCATAATTTAGCACAAGACATATATTTCATTTAAGTAGAGATTAACTTAAAGACCACAAAACCATATCACTAAGTAAAATCAACAAGTGCTTATTTGTGCTTATCATGTGTTCAAGGCTCTCTCCCCCTCTGAATTTATTTAGCTTATTCCTGAGTCATCTAAGGGACATTCATTTTATAGGTTATAGATAACCTATACATTTAGGCACTATAAGGTATATGTGTATATTTTTATAGCATATATACACATACACTGATAAAACACACACCACATATGTATAGTATATAGTGCTTTGACATTTAGAACTAATGGCTCAAGTTACTATATATAGGGAATGCTTGATTCCCTCAGGCCACTGAGACTAGGCAGCTTTCTAAAAAAACCTATCTAACTCCTGGTGTTGATTCTTTCATGCCTGGGGGAGAAACTCTTTGGAGCTTGTATTTGTGCATGTGTGTGTGTGTGTGCGTACACCCTAGACCCTGCAATGTCTGATGCCTGAGGCCCCATGGTACTGTGGGAAAGGCATAAAGCAAGGCAGGATGGAGTCTAGACCACAGCTTTGCCACTTACTGATTGTGTGGTTATTCTTCATATGGATTCTTGAGAGCTCAAGTTATGGATATTTTTTATTCCTTAGGAAACCTTAGTTTATTGTAGGACTCAAAGTAGAAGTTTTTTACCTGAAGATAAAGTTCTTTGGAAATGCTACCTGCCTCCTCTCCTGGTGCACAGTTGTACAGTAGGAAGCAGGGCATATGGAGGTGCTGTGATGGTTAGGATGGGGAGATGGCTTGTGAAAAGAATAAGCATCTTGCAATCTGAGACCACAGTCATCCACTCCATGTCCCTAGGAGGCCAGATTCATCAGAATGAGTCACTTGCCTGGATACAGTGACAAGGCAGTGCTCATGGTCAAGGTCTGACCTTTCCACCTGCCATTTTGCTTGTAAGTCAGTCAACTCATCACCTTAACTCCAATCTGGAGCTTGCTTTGGCTTCTCCTCTTCTCAATGATGTGACAAATTCCACCCCTCCCCCAAACTGCAGGATTTTACCTTTGGCTTTTGAAATAATTTTAGATTTATAGAAAATTTCCCAAAATAGTGGTTTCCCCCTGCACCCTTCACTCTGATTCCTTTCATGTTAACATTTTGTATAATAACCTTTTACATTTAAAAACTAAGAAATCAGCAGTGGCCCCGTAAAGCTAGGCTATACCCTTCTTTCACTTTTCCTCAGTTTTTCCTCTGATGTCCTTTTTCTCTTCCAGGACCCCATTGACTCCTGGGGTTTGTTAAATCGTCTCATTTTCTGTCCACTCTTTGAGTCCCCTAATCTAGCTCTGTTACTGACCCTTTTCCACTCCTCTGAACAGTGCCCAGGCTCAGCCCCTCACACTCACAAGTGGACTCTGTCACTTGTTTTTTGGACTTCATTCTCCAGGTTCTCCCACTTTCTGGAAGCTACCCAGAGTAGCCAGGTGCACCGTCACAGAATGACGCTTCTCCCATAGCTCAAATCTTTCCAAATGAAATCTGAGCTCCCTGTACCCATCTCTTCACCTTCCAAACTTGTTTGTGTCACTTTCCAACTGCAGTCTTCTTCTGTGGACAGATGAGTCCACAGAACACTGCTCAGGTTTTCATTATGCCTTGTTCCTACTCTATGTTCATCATATTCATCATTTTATTCAGTCTCCAGGGACAGCAACTAGATAATGAATGAGTTCCAAAGAGGTTTAAGTAACTACTTCATGATCACCAGCTAATAGGTGGGAGGCCAACTCTGAGGTACTTCTGACTACATACCTCAGGTTGTGTATACCCCAATCTCTCATCTCAAAATCAGAATAATCCCATGATTTCCACTCACACCATTCTCAGTATCTTTCCTCAAACTTTCCTCTCTCAGAATCCTTTCCAGCCTCCAATGCCTAACTCACATCCCATATCCAAGATGCCTTTAATTTTAGGTTAAAATAAATTTGCTAATTCAGCACTTCACCACTACCCAGTTTTATTCAGCTATAATTGACTTATCAAAGTTATATATATTTGGGGTATACAGTGTGATGCTTTGATAGGCCTATAGGTTGTGAAACAATTAAATCAAGGTAACTAAGATATCTATTACCTTACATACCTACCTTTTTTTTTTTTTGTGGTGAGAGCATTATCTTACCTAATACTTTTTAGTGACTATAAATCAACTAGAAGGAAATATGAGAGTATCATTCAGCAGGTATTTGCTGTAATGGTGAAGTTTAATTGTGCCAACTTGTTTGGCTTGGGAGCTGTCTAAAGGACTAATAAAGCACATTTTTGGGTGAGTTGTGGAGGTGCGACCTTGGGTACTATATATAGCGTCTGGCCCCTTCCTCTGGAGCTGTTCCCCTGTTCTGACTCCTGGCTGCCATGAGCTAAGCATCTTTGTTCTGCCATGCCCATCCGCCACGATGTTGCTGCCACCTATCCATATACTGAATCTCCTGAAACAGGCAAATTAAACCTCTCCTCTCTAATTTTTGCTGATAAGTATTGTATCTTAGTGACAGGAAAGCTAGCCAATATACTTGCCATATGCCACCCATGATGTGGTTTCTTACATGTGTGCATCTTATCATTTTAATTTGTCTGTAAGTCCCCAGAAAGTAGAAACTTTGTTTAAAACTATAGCATGTCCTGCCAAATTTCAGTGTTCAATAAATGTGGTTTTAATAATAGTATGATTCCCAGGTAAGTCATTTGATAATAAGTAGTGATTAGAATTTTTTTTTTGGTCTGTTTCTATTTGAGACATGGTACCATTGGCTAGAGCACTATTTCAGGTGCTAAAATGATGCTCTGTTGATCACATAATAAAATCTAAAGCAACAATAACAATAGTAACTCAGAGTGTGCCATAAGCTGAAATTATTCTAGAAGATCTTGCCCACATTTTTAATTCTCTGCATCCGCCAGTGGGTGCTATAGAAGTCCCCACTCCTCAGTTTCATGTTTCACAGTTTCAGCTACCTGCAGTCAATTGTAATCCAGAAATATTAGGTGGAAAATTCCAGAATAACTCATAAGATTTATATTGAACCCCATTCTGAGTAGTGTGATGAAATCTCTCATTTTCTCAAAGGAGGGGAATCACCCCCCAGTGCCATCTCATTAGTCACTTAGTAGGTATCATGGTTTCCAGATTGACTATCACAGTGTTGCACTATTTATTTTCAAGTAACCCTTATTTTTATTTAGTACTGGCCCTAAAGCAGAAAGTACCAATGCAAAGGTGGCACCAGGGTGTGAAATCTGGAAGGGTAGGTTAAGTGCGATACTATTAAAATGTCCCCCAAAAGTCCCATGTGTTAGGGAGGTGATTGGATCATGGGGGTGCTATATTCAAAAGTCATTCCTCCATTGATAAGTTCAGTAGCTGACTGTGCTGTTAGGATCTGGGGCTTGGTTGGAGGTGGGTTACTAGGTGTGTCACCTATGTTCTTGTCCCCTCCCTTCCTCTGTTTCCTGGATGCTATGAGATGAGCAGATTTCTTCCACCACAGTGTTCTACCATGTGTTTCTGACTTGGAACCTTTGGACTGAACCCACTGGAAACCATGAGCCAAATAAACCTCTCTGCCTTTAAGATGTGGGTGTCAGACACTGTGTCCCAGTGACAGGAGAGTGACTAAGACAGTGGCAAAGCTGCAGAACACATAGGAAAAAACATGTTTAGTACTATCTGGGGTATCAGGCATCTATTAAAGATCTGGAAGTACACCCCCATGTATAATGGTATCTACTGGATTACTAATTCCATTTTAAGGATAGGAATCAGGTAGAAAGAGGTTCAGTAGCTTGATAATGGCCACAGGGGAGGTAGGGAAGCCAGAGGGGTTTGCATCTTCTGGATCTGCTTGATAGGGTCTCTGTCAATAGCAGTCACAGATGAACCCAGAGTGTGTGCCTCTTTTTTGGGGGTAATGTCACAGTAGTCATTTACTAAGACTAGAGAACTTTGATACATTGAGTACAATTTCTGAAAGTGAGTCTGTTAGTATTGTAGTGTTTAATAATTTCTTCTGTAAAATATTGCTTCAACAATAAAAAGCATTATAAAATGTAGATCCTGAGTTGGTATTCCTTTCTGAGCGCAGGAAAGTCCCTTTGACATTTCCTCAGTGGTGGTTTGATCAGTCCATAGGTGAAAGGGAGGTATTTACCAGGACTCTTGCTTTGTGTATTTTCTCTGGTCAAATGCGTAATCAATTTACAGCATCTCACTGTGTTACCAGGTAACATAACACATGGCTTTTGACTGGGCTAGGGTTAGTTGCTGGTGTTTTTCTCAGCAGACTCGGTTAAAATAAAACCCAGATGCCATACTCTGGTCTGTTTTGGAAAATGCAGTTTGAACTGGAGGCAGTTTACTGTGGTATTTCAAAGCGCTGTTTAGCTGGAAAGTCTTAATTTGTTACAGTGGACCCAGAACTTTCAGAAGTTCTCTGTTATCAAGATCTCTGTCCTTGTCATACCGAAGTCACAGATCACTAAAGAAGAATTCAAAACTCCATTTTTCAAACGCTGACTTGGCATACATACATATATATATATATATATATATTTTTTTTTTTTTCTCCTTTCTTTCTTGTGAGGTTATCCCTTGAAAGTGGGATTGGGTTCTTATACTTAAGATAGGCTGGAGGGGCCCTGCGGTGTGTGGATACAGCTCATGCAACTCGGGCACCCCGCCTTGCTGGCCCAGCCTGGGCTGCCACCTCCCTTTACACAGGAGGTGCCTGTGGCCATGTAATTACTTCTAAAAATGAAGCTGGAGGCTGGACACATGGTACAGTTTGTGCCTGACTTCCTTGGCAGCTACTTTTGTCTTGTTTCCTGTTCAAGGCAGCAGTGTCTTTCAGATTAAACCAAACTTTCTTCTTGAATGACAGTGTTAGTACCAAAGGAACAACAGTGAAATAGCATTTTGTTTCTGTTATTAAAATTAAGTACGAACAAGGTCCAAGAAATATGAGACCTTCTTTCTTTATTATTATTATTCTACTTTTTTGTTTGAATAAGTAGAGTTTTTTTTACATGAAAAGGGTTCGTATTTGAAGGAATTTTTTTTTTTTTTGGTCTAATTCATGATCGGCATCTTTCTAGTGCTGATTTTGATAGAGAAACTGGTTGATGTCACTGGGACCCATAGAGTTTTGTCATGGACTTCAAGTTATTCACATTCCAGCAAGTCCCTGTCCATCACTGAAGTGAGATTTCCTTTGAATCATCCTCAAGAATGAGGTCTGTGTAAGGGCCATGCCCTGTCCTTGCTTTGGGTACCTGGATTTGGTAGAGTACTACAGGGAGGGGTTTGAAGCAGAATCTTGTTTGTTGTGTGGAGACCTGGGGTCAGGAGTTGGGTTTTATATAGACAAGGCCATGCAGGGACATGGGAAGCAGATCACTAGGAACTGCCAATTATGTATGCCCAGTCCTATTGCAAAGCGAGCTAATCGATCTGGCACTACCTGTATATGGACTCCTGGTCTCTCTACCATCTAACTTCCTTGTTCCTGACTTCACATTCTGTTTGCTGCTTTTCTTGTACCAGATATCCTAATATCCACACTTCCTAGCCTATAAACATGACCTTTGTTCTTACAAGATGTCCTGGTGGGCGGTTTTGTTACAGGTGTTCTTGACACCGAAATGTCCTCTGAGCATATTGAGCTGGTGTTTACAGTCAGCAGAAAGGGCCTGAACTTCCCTCCATTGCACATTTGTCTGGAAAGAAAGATACACTGGAGATTCCCCAAGAGCTAAGGTATACTTTTCCTCTGCCTGCTGTGGTTTGTGTGACAAGGACTGGGGAGAAGAAAGGAAAAAGGGAAATGAGAGTTTTGGGTCTATAGATGGGTTGTGCCTCACAGAGTAAGAGTTAGGGTGTTGGGAGCCATTGAAGCTGGAAATTGACTTAGGGCATGATCTAGACAAGATCATTCCAAGAACAAAGAGAGCCTAGGGCAAGTCACATGAAGATGCTACTTCAGCCTAGAGAATGCCTTGCCCCAAGGCAGTCTGAGCGGTGGGTTGCAAGGACAACAGGGTGTCATATGACATTAGGTTGCTAAAAGGTATAAATAAATGCCCCTGCATTGAGGGGCCAGTTCCTTTCCTCCCATCAGGAGGATAAGGGCTCCACCTGACTCCAGCTTTGTCTCAGTCTTTATTTTCTCATCCTCTCACGTTCCTTCACCCCAAGAACCTTGGGAGCTGCATGGGTCGCGGCATTAGGGCCATATTTATATTGGAAGAGAGCTATCTTGGTTGATAAGCAGAAATTCTTTCCACTGTGCCTGAGGGCTGGAGCCTGTCAAAAGCAAAGGGAACAGATGAAAGGTTGTATATAGAGTCCTAGCACTGGCTTTTGGGGCCATGAGCTTCTGTGAAGATCCATGATGTCACTGTGAGCTGTCCCTTCTCCTACCCCTTCCTGTCTTTTTCCATCTTTCCTTCCCTAGTAGGGTTAGGTGTACACAATCTATGGAGAGCAGCTCTAAGTCACAGGCAGCTCCAAGTCACAGTTGCCTTTCTCTTTATGTTACTCTCCACCACACACATTTCTCTCAATCCTGTGTTGTTCCTGAAGACTCTGAACCCTGAGAAGAACTGGATTCCCATGATAGATAAGACTCAGGATAGATAGCAGGGAAAGAGTGGGGGTCAGGTATTTTAGCTGGACCAATTGTACCTGTAGCCAAACCTCAGGGCTTAGATCTGCCCAGTGACTGAGCAGATACTAGGGGCAGACTCATTGCTGTGACCTTGCTTCAGATGATCTATTTTTCCTTATTACTATGCAGCTAGCCTGGCTGTGATGTAAATACTCTTCAGTTGTCATTACTCAGGAATGGGCTTTTCGCAGATGGCTGTGCATTGTGACCACTGTGTGCTAGAGGGTTTGTGCTTTTGTTCTCCAGTTCACAGAGTGACCCTCCTGCATTTGCAGCCATCACGAGGGCTTTTGTGCAAAGCTTTGCTTGTGCTGTTCCTGTTCCGCCAGACCTCTGTACCCTGTGATCACTTGGCACATCAGGTCAACATCAGGTCAGCAGGGTAATAGTCACTGTTCTTGGGCCCACCTGGGAGCTGTGGTGGGAGGTCTGGACTCTTGGGGGTTTGTCTGGTCTGTCTCCTGCAGGAGGCTGGAGGAAACCCCAAATGCAGGCAGGGGAGCCTTTGGGGTACAATGGGATAGTGGAAGCTGCCTGTGGCAGCAGTCTTAGTTACTTTTCTTTTGTTGTTGAGACAAAAATACCTGACACCCAAAGCTAAAGAGGGGAAAGTTTATTTAGCTCACAGTTTTTAGAGGTTCCAGTCCATAATCAGCTGTCTCCAAGGCAAAGTGGCATGACAGAGGGGCATCGCAGAGAAGAACCGGTTCACAGCAAGCAGAAGACAGAAAAAGCAAGCAAGCAAGGGACCTTAATAGTGTCTTTCTGCCCCTTTTATCTTATCCAGGCTACTCAGGGCAGGTCGCACTCACACACTTAATCCTAGTGTTCTTGATCCTAGCATTGCACCATGAATCAATCCCAGCATATCACACTCTAGATCCAGCCACCCCTGAAAAAGCCCCACCTATGACCACATGAGGCTTTGGGGAGACATCTAAACATTAACAATAACAGGTATACTGAAGAGCAAGACCAGGTCAACATTCTCAGGAGGCCCTGGGGAATGACTGGAAAGCAAAGGGGTTACTGCAAGGCCAGCACTTGAAGTTCTTGTTTTCAACCTAAGAAATGTCAATATAGTTGATTTACAGACTGACTAGAAGTCTTGGCCAGAGAGATGATTCCTCTCTTTAAACTGAGCATAATAATAGATACAGTGCCTTCACTGCTTTGCGTCCTCTTTCATTTTTGTGGACTCATTGGATAAAAGTACTCTTAGCTTTGCTAGGCACAGTTGCACACACCTATAATCCCAGCATTGAGGGAGGCTGAGGCAGAAGAATGGCAAGTTCAAATTCTGTTCGGGCAATTTAGCAAGATCTTATTTCAAAATAAAAATTAAGAAAGATTGGGGATATAGCTCAGTGAAAAGGCCTTGGTTTTCTATCTCCAGCACTCAAATTTATTTCCTAAATTTATTCTAGCCTTCAGGATTATCCTGAGATACACAACATTGTATCAGAAACACTAGACGGGGTGTCTAGGTCATTGGTTATTTGGGACTGTGGATGGCAATGATAATGTAAGATGAAGAGAGAGAGAGAGATTTGGATTTTCTGAAATGTTAACCTGACCAGAGTTGAGGAGATGTGGATGGGAGAATCCAGGCATATTCTCTGGCATGTGGATTTTCATATGTCACAAGTGACAAATTCCTTTGTCCACAGGAAAGGAGAGAAACAGGGATCAGTGAAGCTCTTGGGTGCCCAGCTTGACCAAGGGTTGCTGGGGGCAGAATGAGCTCGAGACAATGGTGCTCATTCGTGTTGGAGTCTCACCTGTCATTAGGAGTTGCACAAGTGCTTGTCAAAGTTCTCTTCTTCTTCCTAAAATGCCTATAACCCACTTCCTCATGGGAGGAAGGGAGGCCTGTGGTGTCTGCCTGCTCTGAGATTAGACAAAGCAGAGAGGCTGGGGTACTGCGGGGAGAGAGCCTTCATCCCTACAGTGAGGGCCAAAATGGCGAGCTCATTTTGTGGAGAGGCAAGGTAAACTGTCTAATCCCCAGGCCACAGGGCTCTTTTACAGTGGAAACTAACTGCAGATTTACCCTTCATTAGAGTCTGAGTTTCCAACATCTGTCTTCTTATGTTAAATCTCTGTCACTGGTTTTACTTTAAAAAAATGGATAATATCCATGATGACTCTCTTCTGTATGTGAGATGAAAAAGCTTTTTGGAAAAAGCAGGGTTGTGATAAAACTGCAGAATAATATCCACACTTAGAATAAGTACGAGAGACAAGGGTTTAAGTCTCAGCTCTACCACACACTGTGTGGCCTTGGAGAAGCTTCTTAGCCTCTCTGTTTTCAGTTTTCTCATCTAGGAAGAGTGTTGTGTGTCTGGAGTTAGGGGTAATGAAAGGGATGTGAGAATTAAGTGAGACGATCCATGTCATAAAGCATTTAGGATGGTGTCTTAGGAAGCAGTTAATGAATGCTTCCCATTATTATATTTGAGACAGCGTAGTATATGCTTTGGCTTCATCCCAGGCTGTGTGACTTTGAACAAATAACTGAGACTCCCTCCCTGAGATTCAGTGTCTTCATATATAAAATAGAGGTGTTACTTCCATCTCCATGGGAAAGGTGTTGTGAGAGGTACACATGGCAGGGCATGGGAAAGCCTGTGAGTGCAATACGAGCGCTTTGAGGCAGAGATGTGATCGTTTACATTTCATCGCATGCTGCATATGGGCATTCACACATGTGGATAAGGCTCATGGGCTCCTCAGTTTCCCTTCTGCTATTCTCTCTGATGTAGATGTTGTCACGTATCTTGAGGACCTTCCAGTTGTCACATCAGTGGGTGGCATGGGAGAGCAGTCTCTATAAGCTCCTCAAGACCATGTGATGTGGAGACAGGAGTGACACTCGAGGATTTTGCAGTGATTTAGGACTGTCACCCAGCAGTGTGATTACACTGGGCATGAGTGTGGGGTGAGAACCTCAGATTGCGTGAACTTGAAGGAAGTCTGGCTGTTGAGCTATTTGTTTGGAGGGCTGTATTCTTATTACAGAATAATGGATGACACTGGACCATGTCAGTGGTTCTCTGGGGGAGTCCCTGGATGAAATTAAGAGGTAATTTGATGCAAATCTGCATCATCAGTACCCCTATTCATTTGACAGGGTCCCCTAAATAAAGAGAGACTGTCAAAGTTGATGAAGATGGGGAAATACTAGCTTTTCATTTAGTAGTTGGTGACACGGTTTTTAAAAAGTGAAATTTCACAGTGTTATCTATGCAAGTGCAGTGTTCACCACTCTTTAGTCTGTGCATTAGTGAGTATGGGGCCTCCCTCACCTCAGCCTGCAGTTCTGCAGGTGTGCAGTTGACCAATTGCTTGGGATGCCCCTTCCTGGAGATTACTGATCTTCAAGGTTACTTTTCAGAAAAGGGGCCCTGGGTGGGTATTTTCACATTCTTTCTGCTCTTGGATTTGGATTGTCTTTAGGAAAGACATTTTAATAATGTGGTAGAACATTTAAAAGTGTTGTTTTGAACATTTAGCTGTTAGCATTCAATGTTATTTTTTGTTCTTTAGCTCTTCTTCCACAAGTAATCCACTTTTCCAATTAAAAATGCCTCTTTGCATCCAAAGATTTTGAAAGGGCGTTCCCTTATGCCTTAATTAGGAAAAATGTCACGTGTGAGCCTAGCCCTTTGTTTCCAGGCACAATAAAATGCTTTGTGCCTCACCTTAATTGTACCTTGCTGTAGAGCTAGGCCATTAGGTTTGTTCTGAGTCCATGTGAACCCTCTTTCTGACACACAGAGCATACTTTTTGTGTGTCTTTGTTAAGATCTTTCATTAAATGTGAATTGATTTATTTATGATGTGGGACTCTGGCAGGTTTTCTTTTTTCATTGCTTCTCTAATTTAACTTGAAATAGAATTGTTTTCTACAGTAAATGATTGCAACATGTTTATTTTTTCCTTCCTCTTCTGTAGTAGTTGCTAGTTGAAGTGGGAAATAGGATTCAGGAATGGAATAAGAATTAGATTTTTGGAAATGCTGAGTGTCAAGTTGACTGCATAACTAACTAGCTTGGATATAAAAGACATTAAAGAAATATAAAACTAACCATATTATTTGAATAAATTCAGGCATGTTTTCTCCAAATTGCCATGTGCACATACGTGTATGCATGTATGTGTGTGTGTATGTCAATATCTTCAGGTTATGGTCAGCGATGGAACAATTTTAGTTAGCAGAGTGTCTAAGGGCACAGACTCTTATGTCTGGACCTCCTGGGTTCAAATGTGGTACTTCACTTCCAAGCTGTGTACCTTGGAGGCAAGTTATTTAACCTTTTTGTCTTCATCTGCTCAGCCTGGTGATAATAAAATCCCATGCACTTTATGGCTTAAGCAGTGTATATTTATTTCTCACATTTCTGGAGGCTGGAGACTCCAAGGCCAAGGTTCTGGTGTTTTGGGAAGGCTGCTTTCTGGAAGTTGCTGATGGCTTTCTTCTCACTGTGACCACATGTGGTAGGGAGAAACATCACTTCTCTCCTTCATCTTCATATAAGAGCACTAATCCCACTCACGAGGGCTTCACTCTCATGACCTCTCAGTGGCCCCACCTCCAAATCATGTTGGGTAGTAGGGTTTTAATATGAATTTTAGGAGACATGAACACTCAGCCCACAGAATTTTGTATTTGCTTCACTGTAAAATTATAAAGATTAAAATGGTGTGAACCCATGTTAAAGGGTTGCTAGGAGATAATACATGTAAATGAGATAACACATGTAAGGGACACATGATAATGCCATTGCCAAGGAAGTGCAATATACTGTAGAAATCTGTATGTGTTCATTTAAAGTACAAATATTCTGCTGGCTTGTAGATTTTTATTTTTCATAAGTACCTTGGTACATTAGAGTTTTCACATTTGAAAGGAAGAGATTTTTTTCTAGATGAGTTATCTTAGACTATTAGCAAGTAAGTCTTGTTGATGTTAACTCAGCAAGATTCAAACTTTACTTGAATTTTTCATAGTACAGTTAGCCATGAAATTATAAAAAGGAGATGAGTTGGTGAAAATGGTTTTATAAATTTAATTTTATGTGTTTACAGAAAAGAAGTAGACTTTTTAAAAAATGTATTTTGTCTTAGACGTTGAGGGAAATTCAGTGTTCAGAAAAACGTTTGTCAATGTCAGAATTTATGGAGAGTTGTGATGAATACCCTGCTTACCTCTGAGTATAGGAAGTATGTCAGCTACAAAACTGGGCATTTCATAAAATGAGCAGTGGTACAGATAGAATCTCACATTGATGCAGTCATTTGCCATGTCTAAGAACAGCAGAGACTTGCTAGGATACAATGATTACTTTTTGACAGTTCACACATTTATTTTTCAAGTTTTGAGTTGTTTCTTTCTTTTGGCTTTTGAAGAAGGATTTGTTACATACAAAAACCTGGAGAGCCAAATGGGGCAGGTCAAATGTCAGTTTCTCCCTTCACATAGATTGACTCCTGTGTTAATATGAGGACTCTTGATTAAATCATTTGCAGGTGTAGTCATGTGTCCACATATACCTGCTGCACAGGCATCCCGAGCAGGGCATGCTGGGAACACAGGAGTGCTCCTCATTTGGCTGGACATGGCTTTGAGCTAATGGCCCACTGGGGATCGCATTGTCTAACCCCTCCTTCATGCCCTTTTTGCCCAGGACCTCTTCTTGGCTCAACATGTGACATATACCATCTATTAACGAATCTTTGCTATCATGTTTTCTAAAATGTCTGTTTAGTCCATGTTCTGTTGTTATTACAAATCACCCGAGGCTAGGTACTTATAAAGAAAAGAGGTTTACCTAGCTTACAGTTTTGGAGGCTGCAAGTCCTTGATTGGATGGCCTCATTTGTCCAGTTGCTGGTGAAAGTCTCATGGTAGCAGATAGCATCATGATGGTAGGAGCTTCTGTAGGAGAGGGAAGAGAGTAGACAGTTGAGACAGAAAGCTAAGGAGAGATGCATAGAACAGACTCTCTTATAACAACTCACTCTCATGGAAACTATAGTGGTTGATTGATTATGTCAACTTGAAACATTTAGAGGCCTAACTAAAAGAACTTAGGAATTTTACACCCTAGGGTGTAGAAGACCCGCCCTATGGTGGGTCATCACCAAGATGGTATAAAGAGAAGGAGGAAGGACAATTCCATTCCATTCCTTGGAGGAGCTCCAGTCTTTGCCTTTGGTTTGGACATCGTCTCCTGGTTTCCAGCGTAGACTGTTCTGCTTTCCGGCGTAGACTCTTCGGCTCCAGCGTAGACTGTTCTGCTTCCCAGCGTAGACTCTTCGGCTCCAGCATAGACTGTTCTGCTTTCCGGCGTAGACTCTTCAGCCCTCCAGCGAAGACCTTTCGGCTCTCCGTCGCAGACCCATCAGCCTGCTGGTGCAGACTTGCACAGAACACTGGTGTGAACCCCAGACCTTGGATAGAGTCCTTCGGCCTCCAGTGTGTAAACAACTTCCGCATGCTTCCTCATCCGACTCTGTGGCTGACCATCGTAAGCCTATCCTGTAATTTCTATACCTTTGTATATCTTTGTAATTTCTGTTTCCTCTAGTAAACCCTAACTGATACAGTTTTTGGTACCGAGAGTGGGGTCATTGTTGTTATGTTGTTAGTCACGTGGCTTAAGAGCCTTCTAAATTAATTTGGAAGGGTTTTTAGAGACTGGCCAAAAAGACAGCCCTTGTATGCTGTAAACTATTGGAGACTCTGGTCAGAGCCTGGAAAATCAATGGAAATGCTGCCGGTTAAGATGAAGCTTGGAGGCTTCTATTGAGAAGGACTGCGTTGGCTGCTGGATCCCAGGTGGTATATTGTGAAAGTTGGTCTTGTTTAGAGATATTACCTGGGTGGCAGAAAAATATTAGTGCAGTCTATTGTTGGGATGGTAGCATGGTTACTCCTGAGAGCTTTTGACCAGATGTGTTGGAAATTTCGAATAAAGACCAGTAGTGGAATTTAAAACATTTGGCCAGAAAGAAGGGTCCAGTGGAACTGTGGGTTACAAAGATGAAACAGGAGAATGTAGTTGTTTAGAAGAACAGGACAATAGAAGATAAACTAAAGTTTTTCACCTGAAGATAACATTTGAATTGCAGGAGATCTTTATATTTTAGTCTTGCCATGCCACGTTAGAAGTTAATGGGAAGCAAGGACTGTGATTGTAATTGTTTTGTTTGATTTTAATGTTGTTTTTATATGTTTGTAAAGTATTGTGTTTTAATGTTAAATATTGGTCACCCTTTAAATATTTTACTATTGGTGCAGGAATAAGTGTAAAAAGAATCGTATGTATGTAACTATGAATAGAGCAAGACATACTAACTTTTTACAAATCTGCCGCTAAGACTGGGTTAAAGAAATGTGTATTGTTATCAAGTTGACCAGGGGTGGATTGTTATGGATTACAAACTGGTGGTCAACTTAGCACCAGCTTCAGCTGGTCTTGAGTTAAAGATGTTCCACCTGAAGAAAGTTGCCAGCATAAATAGGGACGTGGGGAAGAAGAGCAGGGCGTTGTGGGTTCTTCCAAGAGTTGCTGTTGGAGCCACTGGTTCTCCTGGAGGTGCTTGTCACGCTGGCTTCTCCAATGTGGATTCGGCCATTATCGTCGGAGGAGCTCGGGACCTCATCGGTGAGAGTGGCTGTGGTTCATGTTGCGGGAGCTCTTTTCCTCACACTGTGCATCGCTTCCTGGCTCCGGAGTGGAGGCTATGTGCTGGAGAACCTGGTCACGCTGGGCTTCCTGACCTGTGCCCAACTGTTCTCCATCGTCGGCGGAACGCGGGACCTCGTCGCCGTTGGGGATGGCTGTGGTGCTCTTCAGGGCAGCCCCGCTTCTTCTTTTGAGCGTGACTTCTTGGCTCCTATGTAGAACCCTCAACCCACTGCACAGCTCCTTCACCCTGCTGGCATAGACTTTCTGGTTCCACCGCTGACCTGCGGCCTTCCCAGCACAGAACCGTAAATAAACTGGCATGAGCCCTTATTGGGGGCTCTTAGGTTCCCAGTTGGTACTGTGGGAGGCATTGTCATGCATTTGGGTCTCTAGTGGGACTCTTGCATGATATTGCTGTGGGATCCAGGCCCTCGGCTATCCTGGGTCTTAGTGTTGTGGACAGAATTTCCTGCACCGTCTTGTGTTTAACTTTGGGTGATTATTATAAAACAGTATTACAAGCCCTGTGTCCTGTATGTAGTTGTTCTCCCTGTAACCCCTGACTACAACAGAAACTAAGCAGTGTCTCATGAAAACTGTGCTCATCTTTTCTAGGCAGTCACCCCCATGACGTTATTGCATGTACCCAGTCCTTCCTTGCATTGCTTCCAACACACTCAAACCACATCCATGGCTGACAAGGTCTTATCCCAGTTGTTTTTTGATTCTAGATTATTATAGTATTTCCCATTCCCAATTTCTGATAGTCTCACTTCTTTTAGCTTGGGTAGGTTTCTTTGGGTGAATTAAATTATTCAACTTTTTTCTCTATCCCTTTCCTCATATATAAAGTAGCAACAGTGCTGTCATCTATGTCATGGGATGGTGTGAGGATGAAAGGGGTTAAGTGCAAGAGAAGCCCTTAGGGAAGTGCCTAGCAACAGTCAGCTTGGTACATGTCTAGTGTCTCCTGAATGTCCTGTCTTCACACAGAGTTACTCCTGCTGAGTCTCCTGCCATCTGTCCTTTGCTCTTTGCCCTTGCCAATTACCTGCGTTTCTAACTACTCATCTTGTCATGGGGACCCTCCTCACATAGACCGCAGATACTACCCACTACCAGTGTCTCTAGCTCCCCACCCAATGCCTGAGTGATAATAAACATCAGCAATTGTTGATTGCAAGATGCTAGGGCTCTTTGCCACTCTGCACTACTGAGTGTGGGGCTCAGGGCTTTGCATTGTAAGAGCTATGACTGTATAATGGCTCTGTAGCCTTTT